>SNQJ01S0032901.1:123695-136052 GCA_010110895.2 Picea sitchensis | reverse complement strand
CATATAGGATATTTTCCCTGACAAAATCACTTTCCTTCATCTCATTATTCCACAATTAAGCATGGGTTCTCTTACTCCACAAAGCATCTTCCGGTGAGGGCTTTCACCATAAGGGGACCACTTTGGAGTTCATCCATATTTACTTCTTATCAACCATGACAAAAAAATAATGAGTCATATTTACATCAAACAATATTGGGTCCATTACCTAAACCTTTGTTCTATGGGGATTTATTCAAGGGTTTACATCAATGACAACCAACCTTAATCAACATGAAATCCATTTGGGACTTCGGCCATCGGAAAAGTCAAATTTCAACCTCGTCTGCCTAAAAAAAAAGCATTTGAAGCCAAGGATTTGGCGATGCATGGCTTCTCGCGGACTAACGACTGAGATCCATTCGAGACTTTGGGACTTCGGGCCTTTGACGACTTTAACACTCCGGGACTTTGACAGCTTTAACATTGAGGGATCCGCCTCCACGTGTCTTCTTGCTTTAGATGGCTCAGATCATTTCTGGAATTCGGGATTCAGATATTTGGGAAATTCATGTGTTTCTCATTTCAAAAATCCCGAAGTTATGGATATGATGACGTGTGTCTTCTTGATTTGGAGGATCGAGATCCATTTTGGGACCTTCAGCATTTCGGGGCTTCTGAAGATGCTATTGCCAAGATCGACGACTCCTGTCAATTTGAGATCAACGGTCCATAACTACTTTGGGAGTTTGGGCCTCATCTCTTCGGGAGTTTCACGCACTTCTCTCTTCGAAACTCCCAAAGCTCACCTCCCTGAACACTTGGATCGGATGCAACCTGTCCCCCTCAAGATCAACAACTCATGTTGGCTCTGGGCCTTGGGAATTCAGACATTTTTCCCTGGCACTATACTTCGTGTGATTTTGACATTCTGAAATCTCGTGAGCCACTGATCTGAACTACTCCTCGAATCTTCGTCGTTGAAAGATTAAAACTTCCTGCTGCTTTTAAGCCCAAAATGGGCTTCTTTGAATGTTTCACTTTGTGTCCATGGTTGCGGCCTGCGTAAACAAGGATTTGGACGACTGGTTGTAGGCTGGGAAAATAGGGAGACTAGTGATTGAAAAAAGGAGACGAGTGTTCATCCTTGGAGAAAAATAGATGAGCTTGGGGCTGCGATTTATTTTGGTTAAGATATTGAGGGAGATTAGGGCATAGAAATGAACAAGGGCACATAGAATATGACTTTACATGTTGAAAGGGGACAAACGTAAGACTTGTAGATTCGAAAAGGATAGATACAGGGAAAAATTACAGACTCGGGTATATCGACACACACCTATGGCCCTTGACAACCTTATGTGATAGAAAATTCATGAACAACACATACAATTGCAAAGTGAAGTCAACTTCTTTAGTTGGGATTATTAGCAACATACAGTGTAGATATCCCAAAATATCTATCAAGGGTAGAAGGTTTCATTCCTCTCTTCAGTAGAGGTTCAAATAAGTTTCTTAAAGAAGGGAGGTAAGGTAGGGTGTTATCCCTTAAACTTATTTAATAATATTGTTAGATGACTTGTGCATGATCCCAGGTAGGCCAAGTGTTCTTTCCATGCTATGATACAAATTTGTAACACACCCGACCCTTAAAGGAACATCTAAGGGATGGGACATTGAAGTTTCACTTTCTCTCGGTTCATTTCCGGTCCCTTCCTAAGAAAAAACCCTCATCTTCTTCTCACCTAAAGTTTACATCTCACACTACGTGCCAAAACCAGCTAGTGGAGTTGTCCTCGTGACCTAGGGTTGAAAACCAGGAGCTAAAATTTCTTCTTAGCGAAGGTTTCGGGACTTCAGAACTCCCAAGCTTTGAGAGTTCCAACGGTATTGCATGGAATTCCTCCCGAATGTTGAATTCCCGAATCGCTGAATAGCGGAGGGAATCAACAGTCTACATGAGCCTTTTTTGGGACTTTAGAACTCTGAGACTTCAAGAGTTCCAACTATATTGCATTATGTTTCTCCCTAACACTGAATTCCCGGATTGCCAAATAGCAGAGGATCAACGGTCCATATCACCCGCTGAAATCCTACAGTTGGAAAGGGGATTTGGGACTTTGGGCTTCAGATATATTTCCCACTCCATCATGAAATATCCCTGGAGTGTCGAACTGGTGAAGTTATGAAGGGCCTTGATCAGTGGACCATGGGTCTCCAAAAGTCAGCGATCATGATTTATTCTGGGACTTTAGGCTTCGGGAGTCCCAAAGAGTTAACACACTCACTCTTTTGGAATGCCAGACTAGCGAAGTTGTGAAGGAGCCCAAGATTGATCCATGTGTCCCCAACCTTCAGGTCCTTACACAGATCTATGACACTATGCTCCAAACTTCCACACTCCTGGAGTCCCAGACTGCTGAAGTAATCCACTATCACATGGGATGACGTGTAATACAAGGTGGTGAGTACAGATGGGTCCCGAGTACCCCACCTGTTAGATGATCCCAACGCTGAACATGTGTCACAATAGAGCTTACACATGGCCCCTACAGGGTGTGAAACCTGTCATGGTCTAATCAACCCATGGGGTCTGTACATTCACAAATATAGGTGACATGTGGCATGTGTAATATGGGTCCACGTCACCTTGTGTGATGTTACGGTGGCACATTATCTCGGACTGATAGTTTCCCAGCCCTTCAATCTCATGGTCAGTAGGAGTCGACGTAATCCGTGGATCCACATCCTCCATTACTTCAGGGCTTCGACCTTTAGGGAGTTTGCAGTGTAACTTCCTCATTTTCCCAAAGAGGTCAACATCGGGCTAACCTCGAGCTAAATCTAACGACCAAGGGAGATCCCAAAGGATCCCCAGAGCTACGATCCATGTTAATTAGACAATATGGTATTTAGGGGGTTAGCGGTGTAACTTACTTGTTTTCCTCGAAGAATTCAGTGCTAGGTTGACCTCAAGCTAAATCTAACAGCCAAGGAATATCTCGAAGGATCCCTAGATCCACGATCCGTGTTAATTAGCCACTCTGGCCTTCAAGGGGTTCACATTGTAAATTCCTCGTTATCCCTGGAGAGTTTAGTTATAGGATGATCCAGGTGGAGATTGGTGGACACCCACCTTTTCCAACTGGCTCAAAACAATTTTCTAGCAATTTTGGCAATTTAATATTTTTAGCAGTTTTAACTTTCGGGGACATTTTGAGGGCCTAAATGAAGGTTTTTCGGGATCGATCTCCTCAATGATAGATAAAAGAATTATTGAGCCCTCAAAATGAATCTCTTCGATGATACCTTTCCAATGGTCTATCATACGCCTAAAACGAAGATCATATGCAAAAGTTATGACCCCGAGAAGTTAATGTACTAACTTACCCAAATGGGGCTCATATGACTTTTGGCGCTTCATCTCCTAGGGTTAGGTTTTTGGATGTCTAGGGTTTTTGGAATTCATGTTTATTGTAAAAATCCCTTCAGAGCCTCATTGTAATCATCTTCTTGTGAATGAGCCCAGTCGTCACATCTCTTCTCAGAGATAAGCCACCACCATTCCAGCAAGCTTGTTTCTACTGCATTTTATAGTTTCAACTTATTTTCTTATTGAATAGAAAACCAGTTTTATTGTATCTCTATTATTTTGTGTTAAGTACCTATTAATAATATGTATTCATTTTGTTCCGCTCATAAAATTTGGATCAGTGGTATCAGAGCGGTCTGCTCTTTGTCGTCCTAATGCATGTCCCCAACGAGGTCGAAGTACAAAGAGTTGGGTCTCGATCTTGTTTCTCTTGAGGAAAAAATCTCTCTCATGCCCAAGAGACCTCTCATGGTAGGAGAAAGGAAAGATGATGGGACAAGGGATCCTTTCAAACTATTGAATGAGGAATCCCTCACTCAACAGAGGAACGAGATGATGGATAGTTTCACGCAAATCCTTTGGCGGCTACTAGCAGGCGATGCATCTTCTTCGAGTGGAGGGGCCACCCCCTTCAAGGTACAAATAAACTTCGATATTCATATATTTGAAGGTTAGATAGACACAGATGTTGTAGACAAGTGGTTGAATCTACAGAAGGGTGTTTTTCTATCCATAACTTTTTGAATAGAGAAAATATTACTTTTGCGCTCCTAAAAGTCGTTCCCCATGTCAAAGATTGGTGGGAAACCTTATGTGAGCAAAAGGAAATAGAGGAACCCTCATTATTTATAGTCACGGACACTTGGGAATCCTTCAGGTATGGGAAAATTACTACCCTGTCGTAAGTTATGATGACTTGTATACCAAATGGACCACACTGTGGCAAGAAAGAGACCAAGCAGTGCCAGATTTCACAAATAGCTTCCATACCTTGCACACCAATATGGGTATCAAAGATTCAAAGCGACATTTGGTGCTCAAGTATCGCGGTGCTCTGCATAGATACATCCAGACCAAAATGAAATTTCTAGACATCTCATCCTTGGGCGAGACTTACCGATATGTCGTCAAAATCGAGCAGAAGCTCAAACAAAAGACGCGGAAATTTGGGCCTGGGAACCCCTCACAGCAAAAGTCGGGAAAGGGAGGCCTTAACCCACAAAACAAAGGACAAATAAATGATGGAGAGTATCAAGAAAACCATTCCAATCCACAAGAAAGGAAGGACACTGGAAAGACAAAGAAAGATATCGAGAAGTGGTGTGACTTCCATAAGAGTCCTTGGCATAACACTGCTGACTGTCGCTCAAAGTAGTTGTTGGTGGCTGAACTGAAAGCCTCTGAATCAGATGCGGGGTCTGAATATGAGCTAGAACCAGAGAGGGGAAAATGGATCAATGATGCAAAACCCAGTGCCATCATTGCTACCACCAAGCTCCAGCCTGGTGAACCAGATGATCCAAAAGAAGGAGAGTGCCTCTTCCATTCATAGATGTGGGTAAAAGGCACGGCGTTGCACTTCATCATTGATAGCGGTAGCCAGAAGAACCTCGTCTCAGCAGAGGTCATCAAACGGCTAGCCCTTTCGAAAACACCGCACCCACAACCCTACACCATTGGATGGTTCCACCAAGGAAGCGATCTCCGTGTCAGCCAACAATATCAATTGTCGTACAGCATCAAGCCCTTCAAAGATGAGGTATTGTGTGATGTTGCACCTCTCGAAGTTTGTGATGTTCTTTTGGGACAACCTTATTTATGGAAACTTCATGTTGTATATGAGTCTGGGCCTCATAGATTTATTATTACTTTTAACAGGAAATTGTATAGGATACCCGAGGGTGTCCCACCTAGTGCTATTTCCTTGATCTCTTCTAATAAATGCAAGAAGGTCATTTCTCATATGAGGAAGTTTGTCGTCTTCGTGATCTGCTCTCAGAATAAGCGAAAGATCACAGCCACATCTAGGGTATTTGTGGCCAACCTCTGCACACAACAGAAGCAAGCAGATAAGGTCGTGGAAGAATACTCAGATATCTTCTCCTCACCTATTGGGGTACCTTTGCACTGCCAGGTCAAGCACCCCATCGATCCGACCCCCGATGCACTGTTGCCCAATGGGCTATTCTATCACCGCACTCTATTAGAGAATGAGGAGATCAAGTGACAGATCCAAGAACTTCTCCACAAGGGGCACATCCATCCCATCTCATCACCTTGCGGGAGCCCAATCGTGTTTATACAGAAGAAGTATGGAACCTTGAGACTCTACATTGATTACCGGGCTCTGAATAAAATCACAGTCAGAAACCAGTACCTGATCCCCCGATTCGACTACCTTCTCGATCAACTCACGGGGGGAAAATACTTCAGTAAGATTGATCTGAAGTCTGGATACCACCAGGTCTCGATAGAAAAGATAGATGTATGGAAGACCACCTTCAAGTCAAAGGAAGGCCTTTTTGAATGGTTTTTCATGCCCTTTGGTTTGACAAATGCACCAGCAACTTTCATGAGGTTGATGGACGATATCCTGCAACCATTCACCAATAATTTTGTAGTGGTGTATCTGGATGACATTCTCATTTACAAAAAGACTTGGGTCAAACACTTGTAGCATATTCAACAGGTTCTGCACAACCTGTGACAGCACAAGCTATATGCCAACATGGAAAAATGCTCCTTCGACATGAACATGGTCCATTACTTGGGCTACATCGTTGATCAGCATGGAATACATGTGGGTCCAACCAAGATCCAAGTCATCCGTGACTGGCCATCCCCAACCACACTCACTAAGCTTTCGGAGTTTCTTGGTCCTTGCCAATTTCTACCGCAGGTTCGTGTTGGGATTCTCCCATATTGCATGGCCCCTCAGCCAAATAAACAGGGGTGGTGGTAAGGCGAAATTTGTGTGGGGATGGTCCCAACAACAAGCATTCGATGATTTGAAGCAGTACTTGTGCTTAGCCCCAGTACTTTCACTCCCAAACCTACAACATCCCTTTGAGATCGAGACAGATCCTTCATACTATGTTGTGGGCATTGTTCTCACTCAACACAACCACCCTGTGGCCTATCATAGTGAGACACTATCAGATGATGTTCGTAAGTACCCTACTTATGAAAAAGAAATGTACTCCATTGTGTAAGCCTGCCACTAGTGGAGACACTACATTCTTTGGAAGGAGATAGTCATCCACACTGACCATAAGCCACTGGAGTTCATGCAGACACAAGGAAAATTACAGAATGAACGCCATCAAAAGTGGTCCACATACTTGCAGCTATTCCACCTCAACATCAAGTATAAAATAGGAAGCACAAATTGCATCGTTGATTTCCTCAGTAGACCATAGATCATGACACTCACCATGGTGATAGACTCTTGCATCCATGAGACCTTTGGATGGCCCCAACTCTATGAGACAGACCCAGACTTCACCACCACCTACCAAATGTTGGGGGAAAACGCAGTTGTCGATAATTTCCATCTTCAGGATGGGCTATTGTGTCATCTTGGCCATATCTGTGTTCCATCAAGAGAGCGAGTGATGTTGATCTGGGAAGCCCACTACAGTTGGGTGGCAGGAAACTTCGTCGTCGAAAAGACAGTGGCGATGCTACAAAAACATTTCTATTGGCCAAAACTTTGACATGAGGTCAACAAGTATATCAGGTCCTGCACTGCCTGCGCAATTGCCAAACCGACCACTAAGAAATAGGGCTTGTACACTCCTCTTCCTACTCCTGACAGGCCATGGGAATCCATCTCAATGGGCTACATTTCGGGCCTCCCATCCACCAAGCAGGGAAACAACTGTGTTTTTGTGGTTGTTGATCTATTTTCTAAGATGGCGATTTTGGTTGCCTGTAAGAAGAACATCACAATAGAGGCCACTACCAAGATCTTCTTTTACGAGTCTGGGTACATTTTGAAATCCCACAAACCATTGTCTCAGATCAGGACAGCCGATTTATCAGCACATTCTAGTCAAGCCTCTAGTCACTTCTGGACACCAAGCTCACCAAATCCACGACCTTCGACCCTTAGAAAGATGGCCAAACCAAGGTCGTAAATCGAATGATTATGCATATCCTTCGCATGTATAATTCACAACACACTCGCACATGGGATGGCAGCCTTCCCTATGTCTAGCATATCTACAACCGATCCCTACAGAGCTCAACTGACCACAACCCCTTTCAGGTGGGCTTGGGATTCCAACCATCGGGTCCCATAGATGTTGCACTTCCCCTTGCGGTCACCTTGACCGACTCATCTCCTGCTCCAACTGAAGCTGACAAAGACACCCATTTCATTGAGGGGATCCAACACATCCGCTAACAGGTTCAGGATATCCTACAGAAGTCCAATGACAAGTACAAACAATGCCATGATCAACATTGGGTGCCACATAAGTTTCAGGTGGGCGAAAAAGTTTGGTTGCACTTGTAGAAAGAATGCCTTAAAGGAACCCATAAGAAGCTTCACCTACTCCATTATGGTCCATACACCATCACCAAGGTTGTGGGGGATAATTCTTTTCAACTCAACACTCCTCCTTTCCTTGGCCTGCACCCAGTGTTCAACGTGGATCTCCTTCGCCCTTATTTCCCACCATTATTGGACACCTCATAAGTAACAAAACAACTGACACCAAAAAAGATCAACCCCGAATGCATACAAAAAGCATCCAATGATCGGATTGTGGACACACAGATCAAGGGCACTCGACAACAAAGGATTCATCTTTATCGAGTCGTCAAAGCAGGGCAGCTCCTGCACCAAGGCAAGTGGCTCACCCGGGGCCAAATTCAGCAGAAATTTCCTCATCTGATGGGGGACCTCAATGCAATGGAGACCATTTCTTCCTGAGGGAGGATTGATCCAGGTGGATATTGGTGGCCACCCACCTTTTCCAACTGGCTCAAAACAATTTTCTGGCAATTTTGGCAATTTACTATTTTTAGCAGTTTTATCTTCTGGGGCTATTTTGAGGGCCTAAATGAAGGTTTTTTGGGATCAATCTCCTCAATAATTTTCAAAGGCATGATTTATCTCCCAAAATAAATCTCCTCTACGATACCTTTCCAATAGGCTATTATACGCCTAAAACGGATATCATATGCAAAAGTTACGACCCCGGGAAGTTAATGTACTAACTTACCCAAACGGGGCCCACATGACTTTTGGCACTTCATCTCCTAGGGTTATGTTTTTGGATGTATAGGGTTTTTGGCATTCTTTCTTATTGTAAAAAGGTCTTCAGAGCCTCATTGTAATCATCTTCTTGTGAATGATCTCATGCATCACATCTCTTCTCAGGGATAAGCTTCCACCATTCTAGCAAGTTTGTTTCCGCTGCATTTTACAGTTTCAACTTATTTCCTTATTGAATAGAAAACCATTTTTATCGTATAACTATTATTTTTTGTTAAGTACCTATTAATAATCTATATTCATTTTGTTTCTCTCATAGAATCTAGATCATGGGCTGACCTCAAGCTAAATCTAACAGCCAGGGGAGATCCTGAAGGATCCCCAAATCTATGATCTATGTTAGTTCACCACTTTGGCCTCCGGGCAGTTCACAATGTGACTTCCTTGTTTTCCCTGGAGTGGTCAACGTTAGGCTGACCTCAAGTTAAATCTAATGGCCAAGGGAGCTCCCGAAGGATCCCCAGATCCACAATCTGTGTTAATTCGCCACTCCGGCCTTCGGGGGTTTCGGGGGTTTCGGTGTTAGCATTACTCCACTCATCCGAAGTGGAACTTCATCAAAGTTTCCTTGGAGTAGATCCGATGGCCAAGGGGAATTTTGATTCTTCCCAGATCTACGGCTCACGTCAATTTGGGTTTGAAGAAAGGATTAGCGTTTAATGGTGGGGCACATCTATCTGACATGGTTAATGAGACCACCAAGCATTTGTCAACCTTATAGGTATCCGTAACTATCAGTTGTCTTCAGCCTGTTTACAAATGGTAAGGTCAAAACACTCTGCACCTCCAAACTGCCGAAGTTCTGAAGTCAGAAAGGATCATATTCGTTTGGGTTTAGCATAGGGTTCCCAGACCCTGGTCATATGGGTCCTTTGAAAGCTATTGTGGGCTACATGCTAAAATCTTAGCCTTAAATTGGTTAAGGACATGGGCATGAGCTCTCGATCACATGGGTGAAAGATCTGAAAGGAGGCACTCTCCTTCCATCAGGTGTGCACCTAGTATTCCCACGAAGGTAGATTCTGGAGGCTGACAGGACTTGAGCATCCCAATGATCCTCCTATGACACTCTTGCAGATTTACATCCCATAACTTTCTAACTGCTAAGCTGAGGAAAACATAAGACCCTTCAAATCATGGGTTCATAGAGAGACAATACATATTTATGCCTTTAATCATTCAATACAAAACTTAGTCATAACCATATGCATGCATTCAACCACCATTTCCATTTCAACACATAGAGTATAAAAATACTTATCAGAAGACCAGAGTTTGTGAACCGACTTCTGAAAGAGATACCTATTTCCACCCAACCATAGGACCAACCACTCTTGAATGGATTTATCGTTGGCCACCCTAGAGCTAGACCACGACGCTATGAGAGAAACTCTTTCTTCTTGCTCCATGATAGTTAGGGACAAAGACTACTCTCCTCCTGCCACCGGATCTTGGAAACTAGTTTTCTTTGTGCCAAGCAAGGAGGTTCAGACAAGTAATTCCATAGTCACTCATCAACCTCTTTTATCATCTTGTAACAAAAACCATGCCCATGGATTCTTGCACCCAGAACGAGCTTATTTCTATGTTCTGTTTCGAACCAGAGAGCTACAAGTGCTCTAATCTCTTCTCCAGATCATTTTCTCCCCTCTACTTCCTTGCAAATCTGCCTCTGCCCCTTAATTACTTGTTTTTTTTTTACTTTTCTCAACAAGGTTTCTTGGGTCTAAATCCCCAACTCATGGTCAAGTTTGGAAGCCTTATAGATGGGTACCCTTCCCCATTTCCTCATTAACTCTTGATGAGGTCCTTCCAACAACTAGACTAACTGGTAATTCATTTCTAGGTCAAAGGATTGTTGAGAAATTACATCCAGTAAGGTACTAGTTTGGTGAGCGTCATCTCAACCATTCCTAGTTTCCCTCACCATCTCTCTCATCACATCCATGGTCTATCTTGGCAAACCCACCTTTCAGAAGTTATGCATCACTTACCCATTTTCTATTAATAACAGAAAATACATAAATTGACCTTTTCTACAAAGGTTCATCAAATCAAACATTCACACATATATAGTTTACCGTACTATCCTGGCTAGTTATAGTTATATTTACAAACTGGGGGAAAAAGGGGTATTACAACAACTAGCATTACATTTTATTATTAAAACATCGAAATACAATTCACATATTACATCGCTTGGTCGTGGCCGCATATTGTATCTACATAAGCATTAATCAAACTGGGGATTATAATGGGGATGTTTCACTCGACATATATGCCATTGATCTATAAATATACTAGAGATGGGAAACAACTATAGAACATGATGTTTTCCTTGGATTTCAAATACTTATGTTGTAATTGTTGTTTTTTCTTGCAATTAGTCTTAAATTAATTTTAATATTTTGGATGTTTACTCTTTCCAGGCTAACTTGCTCCATCCATGTATCTTGGGATTTCAAGTAGTCTCTAGAAATGTGCCAATATTCATGTTAAAAATTTCGTTTAAATGACAGGATTTTATAGTCTAGATATTGATGGAAAATACTTCCATCCAAATAGAGGAAGAAAGTGTCAGGGACGCATTTGCCTAAAGCGACTTCTACACAGACATTGGCATGGAGGTATTGAGATCCCTTTTGTAACACACATGGGTGGGAGGGGGATCCAAAGGAGAAGCAAGGMGAAGAATACATGGGTAGGAGGGACATTAAATGGAGGTGCATGTATGAGTGGGAGGGGCACTGGAGGGGCTATTATGGGAGGGGGAGGCATGCATGGGTGGAAGGCATTGTGACTAGTTTATACATTGCTCTAGTAAGTTCATAATGATGATATTGTTTTGCTAATACATCCTCTTAGCATAATCACTATTTATTGTGTGGTTGACAAGTTAGTCATATGAGGATCCTCTTCCAACACTACCAATATATCAACGAAAGGTGATTAGATATRAAAAAAAACATATTATGCAGATTCCCATGAAAGGTTGCTAATTTATAAATGAAATGTGAGTAAAGATACAAAACAAACATATTTTGTGAAGGAAATATTAACAAACATATCATGTGGATTCCCATGAAAGGTTGCTAATATATAAATGAAATGTGAGTAAAGATACATAAAAAACATATCATGTGGATTCCCATGAAAGGCTGCTAATATATAAATAAAATGTGAGTAAAGATACATAAAAAACATATTTCATGAAGGAATTTTTATTCTCGGGCATTTAAATAAGTCGACCATGTTTAAAACTTTGGTTTAATGATTTCAGTTCATTTCTCTAGCAAGTTGACAACAATGATATTACCTTACTAATACATTGTTATGAGTTTGGTATCTTATTGCATTAAGAGTAGTTAAATATATCTAGTAGATATGCTATCTTTGTAATATTAATAAACTAAATTGAAAAAATATTGAGACATAAATTTGAAAAATTTAAAATTATCAACTACAATCATTAAAAAAAATTACTTAAAAAAATAATAATCATAAAACTATAATAAAAAATAGTAACAAATATTCATTAACAAAAAAAACTTTAAAAAATAATAATTATAAAACTATAATAAAAAACATTAAAATATGTTCATTTTAATATGGAAGATCGATCAAATTATGTTTTTTATTTATCTCTGAATACTTATTAAATTTGAACTAAAATAGATGTATATTTATCTTCATAGAGACAAAATTGTATTAGTTAAAGAGA
>SNQJ01S0032901.1:110052-123685 GCA_010110895.2 Picea sitchensis | reverse complement strand
GGGGAAGGGTAATCTTATCATAGATAAAGGATTTAACAAAAAATAAGATACTTGAGGGGTTGTGGGGTTTGATAGGAGACTCTAGGAGAAAAAACCATGGAATCCTAGGAAACAGAAGGCGAGGATGGTGCTGGGATGAGACATTGGTTTGCAAGAGATGTCGTCTCTCTCATTATGTACAATGGTTGGTCATTTCAGTTACTGGGCATTGTTGAAAAAATACATTTTTTAGTGGGTTGAGGAAAATTGGAAATCTTTGTTGGGATATATTCCAGAAGTCCTAGTCTTAGTCCATGGATGGTATTGTTTCCAGTTCAGAGAGGTGGATGATGTGGAGAATATCCTTGATTGATTATGGTTTTAAACTTTTATGGAAATGGTAGTTTAATTCTAAAACGTTGGACTCATCTCTTGACCTAGAAAAGGATCATATCATATTTTGCTATTTATGGGTGTTATTACCACGATTCCCTTTGGTCTTATGGAATTTGGATGCCCTTAAGGCGATTGGTGACTCCTTAGGAAAATTCCTACATGTAGATATGCAGGTGTTATCAGGTCAAGATAGGAGGGTTGGAAATATTCTTGTTGAATTCGATTTACACCAAGGTTTGCCAACAGAACTGGAAATTAATTGGAGAGGATCTATTTTTTTGAAAAGGTTGGATTATTGGGGGATCCCATTTAGATGATCGGTCTGCAAGGAAGTGGGGCACTAGAAAATTTCTTGTCCTGGTTTTTTTAAGAAATAGTTTTATGTTAGCTCTAATTTCGATGCAGAAAAGGATATGGATACGCAAAGGTCTTTAGATGGAATTTTTTTTTCATGTGAAGAGGGGGTTTCGTCATCCTTGGATGTGACTACTGACTCTTTACTATTTAATCTCAAAATATTTTGGCTTGCACATTTTTCTTCTCTTACTATGCATGATTTAGAGTTTCTTCATGGAGTCTGTTTGGAAAATAAATTCCTGTTTTCTTCACCTTCCATGTCTGAGTTACCAGTCTCTTATTTTTTGAGTAAAGATGTTAACAATAATTTACTAAGGTTGGTTAGTGCAGGGGTTGAAAATGAGTATTTTTTTGTTTTAATTGAGGGTTTATCTTTGGGTAGTTCTTTAAGGGTTTCAGAAGGGGTTTTATCTAATGAAGGGCCCCTAGGATTTGAGATTGTTTCTTACAAAACACGTTGTATGTATGACTGCAAAAAACCTCTACGACCAAACACTGAACAAGAGTCTCGGGAGGTAGAAGGGGTTCTATGTTCATAAAATATAGCCCGTACCCTAGACAGATTGATTGGGAAGTTTCTATTGAATGAAGTTGGTTATGTTTCTTGTGGTGAGGTAGTGGTTTTTGTGGAAAACCACAGTGTTTTTTCACAGTCGGAAGTTTTTTTTCAAATAGTGATTGATGATTCCTTAAAAACCTTTATCCCTTCATATAAATAGGTTCTAAATCATACTCCTCTCCAAATCTACTTGGGGGGGGACAACTCATCATCATCCTATTCAAATGAAAAGGTATATGTGGTGACTGAAGGTTATGGAGTTTGTAAGAAGAACTTGGAGCCATCAATTTTGAAAGGAGTTGTTTTTGGAGGGATGGATAAGTGGTTTTCCCCTTTAAAAACGAGAAGTGTGAGAAAATTGGGGAAGGAGAAAGAAAACATTGGATTCACAAGTTGGCAAGTCTCGGAAGGACCAAGGGTGCTTAGAGCATAGATAGCCCTTGCAAGGGGTAAAAAATGATTGTAGTCTCCCTAAATGTAAGAGGATTTGGGGGTGCTCCAAATTTTTTATCCCTCAAACAATTGCTATAAATGGTTAAACTTGATATTTTATTTATTCAAGAAACTATGGTCAGTGAGCACAAAGTGAGCGAGATTTTTACAAAACTTTTACCCTTGTGGAAGTTCTGTGGGGTGGATTCAAACGGTTTATCAGGAGGTCTATTATCTACTTGGAACCCGATGAAAGATGATTTTAATGCTTTCTTGAACCCTGCAGGAATATTATTGGATGGACTTGTTAAGGATATCAACAAAATATTGAAGTTGGTAAATTGTTATGGTCCTTATGGAAATAGACAGGATTTATGGGACATTGTGAAGTTGGATGGTCTACTGAAAAAACATAACTTAATTCTGAGGGGGTGACTTAAACTTTACTATTTCTACAAGGGAAATTTGGGGATAATTTCCTAGGATTGATCCTATGGTTTCCTACTTTAATCATTTGTTTCAAGAAGAAGGATTAATAAATGTGGAACCTGTCAAATTTATTCCAACTTGGAGGAATGRAAGAGGAGATTAGGATTTTGYTGCTAAGAGATTGGATTTATTTTTAATTAATGAAAACTTGGCATTGTTTGGTTACAGATACAAGTATTCGATGGTAAATGTTAAGATTTTTGACCACATGCATCTGGTTTTTCAACTGGATCAAGAACAAGAAAAGATTAGTTATCATTTTAAACTCAATTATGTCTCGTTGACTGAACCAAATTTTGTGAAGTTAGAGCCGACTAATTGGAACATTATTTTGGGTACATAGATCACTTCCCCAATGGATTCACTAGTACAAAATCTCAAATTGATAAAATCCTTGGTCATCGTATGGGAGAGAAACAAAAAATAGTTTTCTAAGGAGGAATTAACAGAATTGGAAGTAGATTTAGATATTCTTTATACAGATTTTATTGGGGGATTCGAGAAGGATGAAGATAAAGTTTTTGTTTTAGAGAAAGTAAAAGGGAAAAGGAAACTTTTAAAGAAGGATGAGGAAACTTGGAGACAAAAGAGCAGGATCAATTGGCTTGCATAGGGAGATAGGAATACAAAGTTTTTTCATGCCTTTGCAAACTATAGAAAATAGACCAATGCCTTCTGGGATATTAAAAGTTGGATGGATCCCTAATTACAAGCCAACAAGATTTTAAAAAGGAAGCAATAGGATATTCCCAGAATATCTTCAAAGCTCAAGAGAATCTCTCTAGTATACAACAATTGGATGTTATTAGAGTTTATCCTAGGATTTTTTTCTGAGGAAGAAGGACAAAAAATTGCAGATCTTGTTTACTATCTGAAGTGTTGACAACTTTGAAAGGGTTTGATGTATCAAAAAGTCCTAGTCTGAATGGCTGGACTGTTGAATTATTTTTGGAGTTTTTTTTATCTTTTGGGGCCTGAATTGTTGGTTGTGGTGGAGGAGTATAGATTGAAAGGAAATGTTACATGATTCCTAAATTCTACCTTTCTAGCACTCATTTGAAAAGTGATAAGCATGCTTCCTTTGAAGGCTTTAGACCCACTTCCCTATGTAACTTGACATATAAGATAATTACAAAAATCATTGATACTAGAATCAAATCGTTTCTTTCAACAAGTATTTCAAAAGAACAGTTTGGCTTCTTAGAGGGTAGACAAATCACAGATGCCATTGGAGTGGCACATGAGGCTTTGCATAGTATAAAGGTAAAAAAACTCAAAAGATTTGGTCTTGAAATTAGAGATGATGAAATCCTATGATAGGGTGGATTGGGGTTTTCTAAGATTAGTTTTACTTCATATTGTTCTAAGTCTAGAAGAGACTGACTAGATTATGGGATGTGTAAGTTCTATAAATTTCTTTGTCTTAATTAATGGAATTCCATCCAGTTTTTTCATAAATTCTAGAGGATTGGGGCAAGGTTGCCCTCTTTCTCCACTACTATTTTTACTTATTGTGGAAGGACTTAGTAGACTCATTTTGAATCTTGTTGAAAAAGGTAAAATTGAAGGAGTCTTAGTTGCAAATGGAATCGGAATTACACATTTACTCTTTGTGGATAATGTTATTTTATTTGGGAATAATTCTCTCACATAATGGTGATATTTAAAGGAGGCACTTGATTTGTTTCGTAATGTTGTAGGTATGTCCTTCAATTAACATAAGTCTCTTTTCTTAGAAGTGGGATGGACAGGGGAGGAGCTCTCAATTTAAAAAAAAAATCTACCTTATGAGGTAAAATATCTAGATGTTGGTTTTAAATATTTGGGGATTTTTATTAAACCAAATCGTTATACTCTCACTGATTGGAGTTGGCTACAAAAAAAAAATTGAAAAAAGAATTTCAAATTGGATCCACAGATGGCTCACCTTGGGAGGAAGGTTTACTCCTATAAAATCAGTCTTAGAAAGCATTCATGTACACGACTTTCTATGGCTAAGATCCCTACAGGTCTTTTAAATAAAATAAGAAGAAGGATGTTTAACTTTTTTATGGACTGGAAAAAAAGAAAAAAAATTATATATCTGGTAAACTCGAAAAGGATTTCCAAATCTAAAAAGAAAGGAGGTTGGGGTATAAAAAACAACTT
Source organism: Picea sitchensis (assembly GCA_010110895.2). NCBI lineage: Eukaryota > Viridiplantae > Streptophyta > Pinopsida > Pinales > Pinaceae > Picea > Picea sitchensis. Next base: position 119,325 of record SNQJ01S0032901.1, on the reverse strand, counting down.
ATGGTTTGGAAAAGCTTTGGCAAGAAAGATTCTTTGAAGGAGCCTTATGGTTCCAGGACTCTGGCATGAAGTTATTCATAAGAAGTACTTGAAAAAGAAATCAGAAGTTGATTGGTTTAGGAAACTGAGAAAGAATGTGAAAGGGATTTCAAACTGATGGAGAGCACTAACTGTTTTCTTTCCTATAATAACTGATCGGCTTGCTTGGAAACCGGGGAATGGATGGGATATTAGGATAGGTATGGATCTCTTGATTGGAGCACAATCCTTTTATAAATTGTCTATGAATTTAATAAGTACTCTACACTCAAATGGTATAAATTTACTAGCATAGGTAGTTTCTTCAGCTAATGGAGATCAAAATATTTCAAGATGGAAAAGTGCATAGATTCTTGGACTAGTTGGAGAACAGAAAGAGGAATGGGAAATTTATGTAAAGGGACTAATTTGGACCGGTATTAAGTTAAATGATGAGAATGATACTTTAGTATGATCGTGGGATACTAAAGGAGGACAAATTAATGAAAAACAGGCCTATGAGGTACAATGTTTAAATGACCATGAGGTAATTTCAAAGGAGTGGCTTTTAGATCTTTGGAATTGACAGTTTCCTTTGAGAATAAAATTATTTTGTTGGTTGATGCTTGAAAATAAAATACTAACTTGGGATAATTTGTCAAAAAGAGGATTGATTGGCCCAAGTAGATGTGTGATGTGTGGAGAAAGGGAGGAATCTTTGAATCATTTGATGGTTGATTGTTTTTTTACCAAAGAGATTTGGAAATATATCTTAAATGAATTTCATTTAGAGAGGAATTGGGGAGGAGGACTCTTATGTGATTGTTATATTTGGATCAAGGAGATAGAGTATTGGAAAGAATTACCTTCCTAACATATTCTCTCTCTAACTAGGGTATGTAACATAATTTTACAAGACTTTAGTGAAAATAAAAAAAAATCAGATTGCTTAGCATCATAGAATTACTAGGCCTCCATTTTTGGATTGGACTCTGGTTGTTGGCTTCTTTGACTGAGCCTCACAATGTGAGGATTCAAAATGTGGTGCAAGAACTATCTTAAAGTGTCCAAAGTTGGGTTATTACAGTGTTAAAATGAATTGTGGTCCTCGAACCAATACCAAGGGTGAACTTTTGGCACTTTTGAGTATCTTGTTCTTTGCTCAATACAAAGAGATTAAAATATTAGAATTGGCTAGTGACTCGAAGGTAATAATTGATTGGTTTTCCTTTAAAAATAATATGCAGGTGATTATTCTACCACTGAAAGAAAGTGTCTTATTTTATACAAAAGGGAGAGATCATTTTGAAAGAAGGGCAATAGTTTAAACTTTTTTTTCTAAACAATTAAAGACTAAGTTGCCTTTTGTTTTTTGATATTATACGTCCTTACATCTTGGGACTATGTAAGAGGATGTAGATTTGGATAACAACATATGTATTTATTTGTAAAAGACAACTTTATAACTTTATATTTACTAATATAAGATCTTTTTTCTTTCCAAAAAAAAGAGTTGGTCCTATGCATTGCCGAGAGGAGGCTCAAAATTCAGAATTGTTAGTCGAACTACAAAAGAGACCTAATTGAAGAATTATTTGGTAGAAACATTTCGCTAAGTCTACCATGTTCAAAACTTTGGTTTAATTATTTTTGACACTTTTGGGAGGAGTGTTATATCTTGGAGTGGTCCTTGGATGCACACGTCATGAATTAATCTACACTTGAAAGTCTAAGGAAAAGAGGGTAGGACATGACCTCCAAGCAATCATGGAGAAACACATCACGAACCAATCTATCCTGAATGGAAATGCAATTTATTTGAATGAACTAAAACTTCACTTCCATGTCTCATTGTGTCATATCCGAGCCGCAAGCATATGGACACGCAGCAATCTCAATCAGTTAACCATGCCTCTTCTCCGATCATATCGCTGATTTATTTCTTGCTCTCCATAAAGAGCTGAATCCGATTCAGCGACTCTTGCACGGTCTGATCGTTCATATTAAATCTCAGTCAGTTAACCATGCCTCTTCTCCGATCATATTGCTGATTTATTTCTTGCTCTCCATAAAGAGCTGAATCTGATTCAGCGACTCTTTGCACGGTCTGATCGTTCATATTAGCGAAGCAGAACTTAAACCACCCAGGCTCACTACAGTGGCAAGAAGATCCGGGAGAAACATTCAAGCCGATCTCTTTCAAGATTATCTTCCACAGTCTAATCTCTCCTTCCTGGTTACGGGATTGCAGAAGATGTCTGAGATCCACCCAGCAGAACAAACCAGCGTTGCTATTAAGACAATTGATGCCAGCCACACGCAGTCCAGAGACGAACATTTCGTGTCTCTTTCGTAGCCTCTTACTATTCTCTGCTAAATATTCTCTTACAAATTCCGTGTCAGGTAGCATTGAAGCAATAAGATGTTGTGTCTCTGAAGAAACCATGGAAAAACTGGACATTCTACGAGCAGCGGGAACAACTGTATCGTTGTAAGAGTAAATGACTCCGACTTGGAAGTCCGGTAGTCCTAGGTCTTTGTAGAGACTGTAAACGATATGAACACGGTCGGTTTGAGAAATTTTATCGGTGGTCAAAATCTCTGCAATGCTTGTGAATTTTGGATGTGAAAAGACTGATCCCGAATAGATCTCGTCACATACAAGGTGAATGTTCTTCTCATACACAAAAGAAAGTAAATTCTTAGAGTCGAAGTGTCCATAGTGATTCCTAATGGGTTTGAAGGATTTACAATAAAAAGGCCCTTGACTGTTATATTTCGAGCCCTGGTTTGCTGATAGGCTGCTTCAAGGGCAGGCACGTCATTCAGGTACTGTTACAGCTGCTGTAGTGGACGGGTATGAGCTCCACTCCAGTGCGCCATTTTAAATCTCTGTCAAAACTGCAGTGACCAAAGATTCATTCAGTTGAATTTTCACTTTAGAAGTAGAAGTTAACCATGTTACGATAAGAATAGATTAAAATAATCTAGTTAATACTATCATGGTTTTGAAATTCTAGACATACAGAATACTAACTAGTTATTACAGCGTGAGGGGACCAATAGTTATTGATTATTTGACGGAGGAGACGAATCTGGCACTACTAAAATCATTTTTCATTGACAGTTTATAAAAAAAGAGTTTACCCTGGGTAATATGGCATTGGTACTAGAAAGGCTTGTCCAGGATCAGCCAGACAGAATGTCAACACCTCGTGGGCTGGGGTTGCTCCTGCAGTGAGAACAATTCTATCTCTTTCAAACTTCTCTTTTCTTCCTCCAACTTCTTCCATAAACATTGCAATCGCCTGTGTCAAACATTCACTTATTTCTTATCAATCTTTAATTCCATCCAAAGACACATAAATTAAGTCAAATGCATCTTTTGGTTTGATTACCAGTAAAGAAAATTCAAAGTTTGTAGAGAACATGTCAAGTTATTAAGTGAGTTAAATTCTCTTACCTTTATACAAGTAGGGAGGCCATGATAATATTGATAAAGAGAGATTTCCTTAAACCTTGAGACACCCTCCTCCGCCCAAATCGACGCCTCTGGATGCGTATAGAGCCAGTTTTCTAGCAAATCCAATGACAGCTGCAAGTAATTTCAAATATGATTATTATCATCCAATTCGATGCACTCTGAAGTGTTTTCAAGCACATATGTGTATGAGAAATGATAGAATATGAACATATAAGGTGTTAGGTTATTCCACCTGATTCTCTGCCAAGCCCCATTTGGATAATTCCATGTAAGGTCTGTTGGATGGTAGGGATTAGTATCATACTCTTTCCAACCATCAAAGTAGGGAGAGTTTTCCCCATGGGCTTTAGACGTTGCCAACGATGAAAGGCAGACTCCTCTTGCAGTCTTACTGGTTTGTCCATCGACATTTTTTCATCTTTAAATGTTATCTACTTCTAGCATGAAGGATGCACAACCAGTACTTCTAGCATTCGACGTGCTTGTGTGTCTGAAGAGGAACGCTTTTATAGTTCTCCAAGCCCTCCATATGACGACTGCTGCACAAGGAGATCAAGTACCATCTATAGCCAAAGTTGAAGTCTGCCAACATTTTCAGTTTCCGTTTCTTCTTCCTTTTCCCTTGAGGCACACGGCACGCCAATGCAAAGACTGAAAATTATGCAATCAAAGTGGAAACCACTGTGTTGTCACGCCGAGACCAGCGTCATTCATAGATACATTTTTATATTCAACGTCCAAGCATATTTTTATTTTAAACTTCGTCCATATTAGAGAAAGTCAGGTTTATTCTCATATTTTCACACCCATAGCAACATCCTTCATAGATACACTTTGTTTTCAAGGTCGGAGCGTCCTTTTCTTTTAAACTTCGTCATTCTGTTAATCCATATCTGTGTGGCACATTCAAACCCCATTTGCTTTCAAGTACCATCACATGGAATTGGAATCTGAAATCTGAATAGCCTTGACTTTTGTTTTCAAGGACCACCACATGGAATTGGAATGTGAATAACTTTGACATTTTGGTCATACAATTGTTCAAAGGCTTAGCATTAACAATTCATATGTTAGACGTTTCTATTTATGGAGCCTTGTCTTGCCCTGTATGGGCAAATTGATCTAGGAAGGGGCCCAAGTTTTATATTTATTCATAAAGCAGTGGTTAAAGTTAGCGTGAAAGGAGGAAGATTAAGTTTTATATTTATTCATAAAGCAGTGATTAAAGTTAAATAAATCTCTAACTTTATAAGCATAGAGACAAACATTGATTTTTATGATTTTACATGGTTATTAAAAAAACATGTTACATCAAGGTTTCTTCAAGGAAAAAGCATAGAAACAAACATTGATTTTTGATGATTTTACATGGTTATTAAAAAAACATGTTACATCATAGCCATCTGAATAGAAACTTTGGGCGCTTTGGGACATGGCTGGACCCTGAGTTTATTCATTCCAAGGAACCGTTTTAAATTACGGCTCCCTAAAATATAGAAACGTATAACATACGAATTGTCGATATTAAATCTTTGAACACGTGCATGGTCTAATGTCAAAGTTATTCAGATTCTCACGAGGCGATACTGCAGCGAATTTCCGTCTTTGTAATGGTGTGTCGTGTACAAAAGGGAAAATGAACAAGAAAAATAATGTAAAAAATGAACTGAAAACTGTTTCAGTTGAATTCAAATATTTAATTCCAACAGTATTTCCAGATGTTCTCATGTAGTCGTCGTCATAAATGACGCTTTACACCATTGGTATTTCTAGATCTTCTTATGGAGGCGTCGTCATAAATGATGCTTATCGGGACGGGGGAGGGTTATATAACGCGAAACGCTCCATACACACAAGCACTTTCAGATGAATAAGGACTTCTACCTGGAACCCGAATTCAAGACTTTCATGAAATAGAGGGTAAAACTATGACACTATAAAATGCACACCTAGGATTCATATGAATTCCAAATAGAGTGAATAAATGTGTGAAATTTGTAGCTTATCATTTTACATATCATCTCAAACCAAAAACTCTCTATTGTGCATAAAGGTTAAAAACTACCTTGTAAATGCAAAAAACTGTGTAAAGGGAAAAATGATTTAAAATGATTGAAATTAGGGCATGATGACAAATGCATGCCCAAGTCTTAACACGCCTGCAATTTGATTGATTCAATTTTCTCAGAGTCACTTAGATAATTGTACACTTGTCTACATATTTAGTTTTGCATTTGCAAACACAAAAGTGGCTAGTGTGTAAAAATAGGCAAAATCTACATTGTAAAATGAGAGACCAAAATAATAGAAAGTGCTCTAATGGAAATGCACGTCCATGCTTCTATATAGCTCCAAAATTAGTAATCTAAGTTTTATTGTGAATTTAATAGCATTTTGAATCTACATATATCATCTAGATTGCATTTTCAAATGAATAAGGACTTTTACATTGAACTGAGATTCAAGATTTTTTGTAAAATGGAGGATCAAACTGTCTTTTTATAAAATGCATGCCTAAGACTCATATGACCTCCAAATTGAGTGGTTCAGAATGTGGAGTTTGTATTTTATCATTTTACATATATTCATACTTTAGTGAAACAAAAAACCCTATGTTGTGCATAAAGACTAAAAGTTGTCTTGTAAGTGTAAAAAAATGCATGAAAATAGGGCTTGATGAAAAATGGACACCCTATGAATAAAAATCCATGTATGGTGTTGGTAATTTAAAATTTATAAGTTATAGGATTGTGGCTTTGTTATAAACCCTAAATATTGTATACTAGGGTGATTTGTGCCCAAAATTTAGTGAAAGGTTGAAATATACATGAACCTTTGGTAATTGTGCATGCACACTAACTAAAATGGAAAAATGAGTACTAACTACTTGTGTCCATGAGCTCAATGAGGCAAGAGCTTGTACAAACACATCGTACATAGGTTAGTTTTTAGTTACATTTCCATTGCGAAGACTTACAAAAATCATCATAGAATAAAAGGGTATATGACTAAATAATAATTAAATAATAAACAAACATATCAACATGTATGAGACTATCGAAAGACTAAAGTGGAATCCATGAATGATCTTCTCTTGGTTTCAAGAACAATTTATACTTTACTGAACAAGACCAACCACATGAAATTGGAAACTCATTTGGTGCCTCCCTCCTCCTCATCCCCCACCCTCGCATCACTCTCAATTTTCCATATCTAATCTATCTATTGGAAAATAATTGAAAGTGGCATAGTATGATTCATGCATAGAAAGTAGGAAAACAAAATTTGAAGGTAAATGAAAAAAAGATTGTGTGTGCAAATATGTGGTTTTGTATATACAAAACATATAACATACATCTATAAGAAGGTAGCAACAAATAATATATATTAATAAATTTTATCATCAAAATATGTTTCCATTATACAATTTTTCTCATAATATATACAATCACTTCCTTTTCTATTTCTTAGTTTTTAGATACTTGTCGAGTGGCCCATCCATTTATAGATATGCTTTAGTTGTTGGACCCTATCTTGGTGTTAATTCAATATGTATGCTATGACACGTTGTACATCTATTCGATTACTCTCCACGGCATGTAGGTTATTGCTAAGGGACCTCGACTACAATAACAAAAAGGGTTAAATTGGTATGGTTAGTTATTATTCACATAAGTGGTTCATTAATGCAAATATCATTATAATGTTCTTTACTAGGTTGACTAGTCAACACCATTAGTTCGGCGTCCATGTGTTCCTTCTCTCACCAAGCATCCTCATCTACATGCTCTAGCATCGAAACAAGAAAATTTATTAGTATATCATATGCAAGTAAATATTAATAATTGTAATCCATACTTCTGATTTTATAGCCATAATATTGTCATGGACGCACTCCACACCACCATCATCGGGCTACACTCAACTTCCATGGTCAGGCCACACACCACCATCATTGAACTACACTCCACCGTCATAGGTTTGTTGTCCACCACTAGCCTCATTATTGTTGTTTCTCTCTTGCTTAAAACAAAAAGACACATTCATTTATGGGTGAAATCAGTCATGAATAGATTTTACAAGTAATCAAAAGGTAAAGTCCATTCATTTTACTTACAATGTCATTCGAAGGGGTGGATTGTGTTTTCCCCATGCTTTGTCATTGTTCAACCATGATTTAAAATTCAATCTTGAAACCAAAACAAAGGTCTTCTTCTGTGGTCACAATTTTGAATTGAGCCCCCTGCATTGCACAATATCTCAAATTTGGCTTATTAGATGCAATTAAATAAAATTTGGATGATGATACAAATGATAAGGTTTAATTATTTGGTACTTACAATTTGTTCTTTTAGTTTCACGTAACCACCCTTGCCAAGTTTGTGTTGCCCATGTTTTTCTAGTCTTTCATTGGTTGTTTTTGACGTGTTTGGGAGCCTACAAAAAGTTTCCAATAGGTTTTATATGACAATTTTTATATAGAACTAACGACAATTTAGCATATTAAATTCAAAATATGATATACCTTCTTGAACCAGGTGGTGTCTTTCCTTCTTTTCTCATTGTCTTCTCCTTTGCATCCTCCAATAGATTCTTCCACTCACTCTCGGGAATCATAGGAGGATGCTCATACCTAGGTTTTGTTTGAAAATGAACCCTATATTGGTCCCTCGCATATTTCAAATATGTATCAACCAATGAGGCGACTCCAATTTTGTTGAAAGAACCACCAAATAGGTCGACGAAGTGGTCAATAAGATCCTTTCTCAAACTAGGATTCTAAGTATTTCACCATGTGCATATGGTGGACCCAAAAATATATAATTCCTTGTCATTCATATGCTTAAAAAACATGTTTCATGTTGAACAATATGATCATTAATTTAAAATAATCAGAGAGATGTATGTTTCAATTAGATAATAGGAAATAATTAAGACATTTATAAATACCTGATATTTTTTGTATCTTGATAGGAACAATATTCTCATCCACCAAAAAAGTAATTGGTAGTGTTCCCTTGCTGGTAACACGTGATGATCTAGAAAAGAAATTTGTAGAATCACCAATTTCCTCATCTCCACCATCATGTTCTTGGTATGGCATACACTGTGAGGGCATTTCACGAGCCCCAAAAGGTCCAGTCATCTTACTCACGAGGTTGTTAGCTACAAGAAGAGAGCCAAAGAGCTTCGTGGGTATGTGGCTCATGGTAGGACATTGTGGTGTTTGAGTATCGTCGCTACCAACATCAACCTTAGGAGCAAGTTGCTCAATAGCTCTGAATAAATCCTATAAAAAGAAAAAAAAATATTCAAATCATATAGAAGAAGAAAAACAGAATTCATAAATGAAAATATGTGATAAATAACCTTTTTAAAATATGGCTCTTACCGCATATCAGTGTATATCGTCCATCAAAACTCTTCATCTTCGTGTGTTCTCCTCCATTGATTCACACCTACCCAATTCAATAAGTTCCTTGTTTTCCTTTCTCACAACCTTTTTAATTTTCTCAATCGGGTCCAATTCAAAAAATTCATCATCATCATCCACATTGTCAACATCATGTGTCAACAACTACATATATCAACAAAAAAACAAGTTAATTCAATTATAAAAACAATAATAAAATTCATTTTAAATGGATATGGATATTGTTAGTCATTTACCTGCTCCGAGACTAGTGTCTTCCCAAGATCACCTTGCCACAATATAAGAAGCATGACATATTAAAATCTTAACTTATAATATGAGAAGCATGAGATATTAA
>SNQJ01S0032901.1:45924-68239 GCA_010110895.2 Picea sitchensis | reverse complement strand
AAATAAATCAACCCAAATAGCACACTCCCTGACTCAATCCGGAGTCCAAGGGGTTCCATCGATGCCTCTGCATCCTCAAGGTCCAAAACCCTGCACACTCAATAAAACTGAGTCAAAAGAATTTGTCTACGTCAAAGCAGTAAAACATCATGTCATCTATCACAACGCATCATAATCAAGGATAAATGTTTTAACATCATAAAAGTCCATATCACTTGCGAGCAAGTTTCCTCAAAGAATAAGTTTTCTCAGTGCGCCAGAGCGGGATGTTACAACTATGTGATAAAATCTTAGCCTTAAATTGGTTAAGGAAATGGGCATGAGCTCTTGATAACATGGGTGAAAGATCTGAAAGGAGGCACCCTCCTTCCATCAGGTTTGCACTTAGTATTCCCACGAAGGTAGATTTTGGAGGCCGACAGGACTTGAGCATCCCAATGATCCTCCTATGACACTCTTGCAGATTTACATCCCATAACTTTCTAACTGCTAAGCTGAGGAAAATAGAAGACCCTTAAAAGAATGGGTTCATAGAGAGACAATACATATTTATACATTTAATCATTCAATACAAAACTTAGTCATAACCATATGCATGCATTCATCAACCATTTCCATTTCAACACATAGAGTATGAAAATACTTATCAGAAGACCAGAGTTTGTGAACCGACTTCTAAAAGGGATACTTATTTCCACCCAACCATAGGACCAACCACTCCTGAATGGATTTATCGTTTTCCACCCTAGAGCTAGACCACGACACTATGAGAGAAACTCTTTCTTCTTGCTCCATGACAGTTAGGGACAAAGACTACTCTCCTCCTCCCACCGGATCTTGGAAACTAGTTTTCTTTGTGCCAAGCAAGGAGATCCACACAAGTAATTCCATAGTCACTCATCAACCTCATTTATCATCTTGTAACAAAAACCATGCATGTGGATTCTTGCACCCAAAATGATCTTATTTCTCTATTCCATTTTGAACCATAGAGCTACAAGTGCTCTATTCTCTTCTCCAAATCATTTTCTCCCCTCTAGTTCCTTGCAAATCTGCCTCTGCCCCTTAATTACTTGTTTTTTTTTTCTTTTCTCAACAAGGTTTCTTGGGTCTAAATCCCCAACTCGTGGTCAGGTTTGGAAGCCTTATAGATGGGTACCCTTCCCCATATCCTCATTAACTCTTGATGAGGTCCTTCCAACAACTAGACTAACTGGTAATTCATTTCTAGGTCATAGGATTGTTGAGAAATTACATCCAGTAAGGTACTAGTTTGGTGAGGGTCATCTCAACCATTCCTAGTTTCCCTCACCATCTCTCTCATCACATCCATGGTCTATCTTGGCAAACCCCCCTTTCAGTAGTTATGCATCACTTACCCATTTTCTATTAATAACAGAAAATACATAAATTGACCTTTTCTACAAAGGTTCATCAAATCAAACATTCACACATATATAGTTTACCGTATTGTCCTGGATAGTTATAGTTATATTTACAAACTAGGGGAAACAGGGGTATTACAACAGCTAGCATTACATTTTATCAAACTGGGGATTATAATGGGGATGTTTCACTTGACATATATGTCATTGCTCTATAAATCTACTAGAGATGGGAAACAATTATAGAACATGATGTTTTCCTTGGATTTCAAATACTTATGTTGTAATTGTCGTTTTTTCTTGCGATTAGTCTTAAATTAATTTTAATATTTTGGTTGTTTACTCTTTCCAGGTTGACTTGCTCCATCCATGTATCTTGGGATTTCGAGTAGTCTCTAGAAATGTGCCAATATTCATGTTAGAGATTTCGTTTAAATGACAAGATTTTATAGTCTAGATATTGATGGAAAATCCTTCCATCCAAATAGAGAAAGAAAGTGTCAAGGACGCATTTGCCTAAAGTGACTTCTACACAAACATTGGCATGGAGGTATTGAGATCCCTTTTGTAACACACATGGGTGGGAGGGGGATCCAAAGGAGAAGCAAGGAGAAGCATACATGGGTAGGAGAGACATTAAATGGAGGTGCATGTATGGGTGGGAGGGGCACTGGAGGGGCTATTATGGGAGGGGGAGGCATGCATGGGTGGAAGGCATTGTGACTAGTTTATACATTGCTCTAGTAAGTTCATAATGATGATATTGTTTTGCTAATACATCCTCTTAGCATAATCACTATTGTATTGTGTGATTGACAAGTTAGCCATATGAGGATCCTCTTCCAACACTACCAATATATCAACGAAAGGTGATTATATATAAAAAAAAAACATATTATGCGAATTCCCATGAAAGTTTGCTAATTTATAAATGAAATGTGAGTAAAGATACAAAACAAACATATTTTGTGAAGGAAATATTAACAAACATATCATGTGGATTCCCATGAAAGGTTGCTAATATATAAATGAAATGTGAGTAAAGATACATAAAAAAACATATCATGTGGATTCCCATGAAAGGTTGCTAATATATAAATGAAATGTGAGTAAAGATACATAAAAAAAAAAACATATTTCATGAAGGAATTTGTATTCCCGGGCATTTAAATAAGTCGACCATGTTTAAAACTTTGGTTTAATGATTTCGGTTCATTTGTCTAGCAAGTTGACAACAATGATATTGCCTTACTAATACATTGTTATGAGTTTGGTATCTTATTGAATTAAGAGTAGTTAAATATATCTAGTAGATATGCTATCTTTGTAATATTAATAAACTAAATTGAAAAAACATTGAGACATAAATTTGAAAAATTTAAAATTATCAACTACAATCATTAAAAAAATTACTTATAAAAATAATAATCATAAAACTATAATAAAAAACAATAACAAATATTCATTAACAAAAAAAACTTTAAAAAATAATAATTATAAAACTATAATAAAAAACATTAACATATGTTCATTTTAATATGGAAGATTGATCGAATTATGTTTTTTATTTATCTCTGAATACTTATTAAATTTTAACTAAAATAGATGTATATTTATCTTCATAGAGACAAAATTGTATTAGTTAAAGAGACTAGTCCTATTCAGTTCTGAGAGAAGGCTGAAAATTTATAGACAAATTGTTACTAGAACTACAAAAGAAACATTATTTATGAAGGAAATATTTCGTACCAATTTTATTAGTTAAGTAGTTTGGTCCTAAGATTGGTAACTAATTACGACGACCGATTATGGATACCCATGTTCAAGTGAATACAATACAAAACATCATCCAATTTCAATCTCACTCTATAGAACCGGACGTTGTTCGTACCGCTCTGCCAACATTATTGCTATGTGGCTATCATAAGATTCATTTCTTGGTTGGAAATTTGAATGGAAAACATTATGAATGAAGACTGTGGAAGGAGCACTAGCATTTGGCTGGTGGATCGCAGTGAGAACCAGGGTTTGATAGGTGGGAGGATGGGTCTTTTGAGATATCAGAAAGGGAGTCGTTAGGTTGATTGGATGGACCATGTTAGGTTTGGAACTAGGGTTTGACGAGTGGGAGGAGGGACAGTTTTTGGGAGTAAACTATTGAAAAGGATGACCTAGAGGGAACACGGTTTGACTTAACCTGCTATAGAGGAAGCTGAGTTGGAGAATGTCTTAGACCCGGTGGATGATGCCTTTTGGATTCAAGTGGGAATTTATAAATCCGGTGAGGAATATCATGCAGAACTTCATTTGAAAATATGGGTAAAGTACGAACCAGATCCTTTGTTTATTTCTAATCCGTTGGATGAGACACATTTTAGACCCCAACTGAAAAGAGGTGAAATCGAAGGTTTCTTGAAGGACACGAGGTCCATCGGGATTATCAACAATTTATTTGAAGTGGAAGCAATGAGAGGGATTAGGGTTTCACATTTAGCAAAAGAAACACAGGGTCCAGGCCATACCTTCCCTTTCTCGCCAAAGTTTGGGGTTAGAATTGGACCATTTTTTCTATGACCTATGGATCATACAAGAACTACGCATGGGGTTTCAGATATACATGACAGAGCTCTGGGGAAGGGTAAGGTTATCACAGATAAAGGATTTAACAACAAATAAGATACTTGAGGGGTTGTGGGGTTTGATAGGAGACTCTAGGAGAAAAAACCGTGGAATCCTAGGAAACAGAAGGCGAGGATGGTGCTGGGATGAGACGTTGGTTTGTAGGAGGTGTCATCTCCCTCATTATGTGCAATGGTTGGTCATTTCGGCTATTGGGCATTGTTGAAAAAATACATTTTTTAGTGGGTTGAGGAAAATTGGAAATCTTTGTTGGGCTATATTCCAGAAGTCCTAGTCTTAGTCCATGGATGGTATTGTTTCCAGTTCAGAGAGGTGGATGATGTGGAGAATATCCTTGATCGATTATGGTTTTAAACTTTTATGGAAATGGTAGTTTAATTCTAAAACGTTGGACTCATCTCTTGACCTAGAAAAGGATCATATCATATTTTTCCATTTATGGGTGTTATTACCAGGATTCCCTTTGGTCTTATGGAATTTGGATGCCTTTAAGGCGATTGGTGACTCCTTAGGAAAAATCCTACATGTAGATCTGTAGGTGTTATCAGGTCAAGATAGGAGGGTTGGAAATATTCTTGTTGAATTCGATTTACACCAAGGTTTTCCAACGGAACTGGAAATTGATTGGAGAGGATCTATTTTTTTGAAAAGGTTGGATTATTGGGGGATCCCATTTAGATGCTCGGTTTGCAAGGAAGTGGGCACTAGAAAATTTCTTGTCCTGCTTTTTTTAAGAAACAGTTTTGTGTTAGCTCTAATTTCGATGGAGAAAAGGATATGGATATGCAAAGGTCTTCAAATGGATTTTTTTTTTCATGTGAAGAGGGGGTTTCGTCATCCTTGGATGTGACTACTGACTCTTTCCTATGTAATCTCAAAATATTTTGGCTTGCACATTTTTCTTCTCTTACTATGCATGATTTAGAGTTTCTTCATGGAGTCTGTTTGGAAAAAAAATTCCCGGTTTCTTCACCTTCCACGTCTGAGTTACCAGTCTCTTATTTTTTGAGTAAAGATGATAACAATAATTTACTAAGGTTGGTTAGTGCAGGGGTTGAAAATGACTATTTTTTTGTTTTAATTGAGGGATTATCTTTGGGTAGTTCTTTAAGGGTTTCAGAAGGGGTTTTATCTAATGAAGGGCCCCTAGGCTTTGAGATTGTTTCTTACAAAACACGCGGTATGTATGACTGCAAAAAACCTCTACGACCAAACCTCTACGATCTGAGGCATTAAGCCATAAGGAAATGTCTCAGTTGGAATTGTTTCTGTAATCACTCGTTCCAATTTTGGTTCAAGCCCTAGAGCTACCAAGACTAAAATAACATTAACTTTTACAATCTGCCGAGCATTCAATGTATTTTTATACTTTAGGTTGAACCACCAGTAATATTTTCTTATCGCTACATGATTACCTCTTCATGTAAAAGAGTATATGATTACTTTAAGTCTGTGTGTGTCTTAGCTGCATGCAACATCTTATTGTATATTTAAGCAGAGCCAAATAGGGTCGTCTAATTAAAAAGGGCGTAAATGGTGTTTTTAAGAAAAATCCATAAATTTCTTGTTCTTTATCAAGTTACGTCTTTTTTTTAAAGTAGAAAATTCAATAAATTTTGTGATCATTATCGCTTAATGTAAACAAACATGCTAGGTTAAAAAATTATTTCAATGTTTTTTTAATTTGATCGAAATCTCTATTGGAATGTCATATTTTTAATTTGGTCAAAATTTTATAATAATTGAAATTGCAGATATCATAATTAAAAAATGTTAAATTAATTTATTTATTTAAAAATATAATTTCAATAATACAAAAAATATAATATTATATCACCAAAAATTATAATATTATAACATATTTTATGAACAAAACATGGATATGGATAAAAGTACAGCTTGCTTTCTTAAAAGTATATCATTTTTAATTAATATGAGAGGAAATTCAATTTTGTAATATATTTTAAAAATTAAAAACATCAGAGATTAATCACTCACCGTGGGTGAAAAGGTAGATGAAGATCTGGTTGTTATCACAAGTGTTTTATCATTTTTAAAAAAAATTATAGATATTGAATAGCATATTAAAATCTATTGATATTATTTTTAAATTGTTACTGTAATAAATTTCTTCAAAATAAAAAATTATAGTACTTTCAAAATGACATTATAGTAGTTTCAAAATGACAATGGTAATGGATCTTAAGAGTACTCTTTAACTTGGAGGTAGATAAAGATCTTATTGTTATCGCTACCATTTTTTGAAATTTTTATAGACATCCAATATCATATTAAAATCCATTGATATTACTTTTAAAAAGTTGCTATAATAATTACTTTTATTATTAAAGACTACATAATATTATTATGTATATATGAAAATTACATCATATAATTGATTACAATTATTATCTAATAAAATTAAATATTAATTATTTGATTACAATATTAATATCAATTATTTCTTTACATTATTTTATTTTTTAAACTAAATACTAATAACAATATATTAAAAAAAACAATATTTATAAAATTTATATATATATATTTGATATAAAAAAATATTGTATTATATTTTACTAAAATTCTTATTATATTATTATATTATATAAAAAAATAATACCAATATTAATTATTAATAGTAGATTACTATTATATTAAGAAAATCACTTTATTATATCAAGGAAAAAACATTATTTTTTATTTGAATAGGAAAGACATTAATATTTACTCAAAAGTGGAGTCCTTAAGAAAAAGGGAATTAAGGAATGATTAAGGAAAGGAATTGTACTCTTTGCAGCCTACCGTTCACTCCAAGCAAGCACTCGCTGGCATTCGCATTAGAGTTCTAAGGGGAAGGCTTACTCTGCTACTTGAATGAAGGGACTTAAGACATTAATATTTGATTATATTTATTATATAAAAAAACACATGAAGAAAAAACAATATATTTGATTACAAAATTTTTTAATACATAACATAAAGAAAACGACAATATCATATATTATATAAGAAAAAAAATATTATATAATTATTTGATTGCATTTATTGTATTAATAAATGAACACATTATATAAACCAAAAAAAATAAAAAAATGTATATAACAATTTTTGGATACATTTATTATATAAATAAAAATATCATATCAATTTTATTTATTAATATTAATTATTTGATTAAGAAAAATACAATATTAATATTATTTATTTGATTACATTTATTATATCAAGAAAGACATAACATTTTATGTTTTAAACCAAATGTCTAATAATAATAATAACAATATATTAAGAAAGACGACATATTTTATTCTTCTTGAATTTAAGATATATATATATTTTTAAAGATATAAATATCTTTTTGAAAGATTTTATCATAAAAAAAATATTTTCAGGAAAATTTTATTTCATTATAAAATATAAAAATAAAATAATATATACAAATAAAACACCATAACATGAAATAAATTATCATCTTAGGGAGGGATAGATTTTATAGTTCAAGATCATATGTTATCAATGTCTTTAAAAAAAGTGTGATTCTAATTTTCATTCTATGTAATATATCACATCAGTTCAAGGTTGCTATATTTTTCACAACTATGTAATATATCGCATGAGTTCAAAGTTTTTATATTTTTCACAAAGAAAACATTGTTAATTTTTTTTTAAAAGCTTAACCAAAGCTTATTTTTTGTAATGTGTGGAACACAAACCAACCTTTTCATGTGATGGACATGCCATCGACGTTGCAATATGAAGAACAAAACAAGATGTTACAACGTGATGAACATAGTAATGTTGTGTTGCGTTGAACATACTAATGTTAGATAATGACGAACATAGTAACGTTGTAGTCTAACGAACATAATAACATTGCAATTTGATGAACATAAATTGACATCGTAATGTGATGAACATAGGCATGTTGTCGTAACATAAACAAACATTGCACTCTAGTGCATGCCATCCTATCATTGCAATGCGATGGACATTTCCTCATGTTGCAATGTGACACACTTATTCTAACGTCGCAATGTGACAAACAATTCCAAACATCGCAATGTGTCGAACAAATTTAGTTATGTATCTACTAAACATATTAACGTTGCAATGTGATGAAAATATAACGTTGCAATGTGATGAACATGTTAAAGTCGCAATGTGATGAACATAGTAACATTGCAATCTACCAAACATAGTAATGTCACAACGTGACGAACATTGGCATGTCGTCGCTATGTGGATAGTACTGTCACAGTGCAACAAACATAAACAAAGGTTGCAATGTGTCCCACATCACCCTGTCATTGTAATATGATGAACATGTCCTCACATTTCAATGTGATGTACATATCCTGATGTCACAATGTGACAAAATTCCTAAACATTGCAATGTGACAATGATATACATACCTCATAATGTGACAAACATTTCAAAGTAAGTAATGTGGAACGTATATGGATGTGGATAGGCATGTTATCACATTGTGTCACACATCATATTGTCACAATGTGATGAGCATTTCATGATGTTTCATTATGACACACTTATTGAAATGTCGCAATGTGACACAAATTTTCAAATGTTGCAGTGATCGAACATAATAGCGTTGAAATCTACCAAACAGTAAAGGTCACTTGTATTTACAGAGCACGCTAACATTTTCAGTAGTGAGAAAACATAGTGTTTCAATAGCGAACATAGTAGCGTGTAATGTATGAACATAAAAAGTAACATTGTAATCTGAAAACATAGTAGCATCATAATCTAGCGAAAATCGCTTGTCGTCACAAATGTATGGATAATGTGAGTGTTTCCAATGTGTCAAACAAATACAACAATAGCAATGTGTCCCACATCACCCTATCATTACAATGCCAATAAACATTTCCTCACATTGCAATGTAATACACATATTGTGATATAGCAATGTGACAAACACTTCCAAACATCACAATGTTTCGATCATAGTAAATTGGCAATGTACAAAACATTGTAATGTTGCAAAGTGACAAACATTTCCAAAGCGTCGTAATGTGTTGAACATAGTAATGTTTCCATATACCATGCATAGTAACATCCTGATGTGAGAAAATATACAAACTCACAATGTGACAAATTTCCAAACGTAAACAATGTGCCGAACATAGTAACAATGCAATCCACCAAACATAATAACATTGATGCAACAAGTATGTATGGGCGTCATTGTGATGTACATAACTCAATGTCACAATGTGATAGACAATTATGAACATTGCAATCGTAATTTTATGATCATAACCTAACGATGTCAAGTGACAAACAAAATATAATGTCTGATAGCAATGTCCCCACTTTGGGACATCATCACCGAGCAGAGACTTATGATGACCCGAGTAGCCCGGATGGATCTTTATATAGCAGAGCCATGGGTGTTGAGAGGCATTGTGGTCCATCTTGCATTGATGATCATATTCCATCATTATGATCCATTACTTGCGAGGTTGGCTTTGGTTTCGTTGCATTCATTGATTTCCATGATTTTGACTATTTTGACCTATAAGTCAATGGAATTCAGCAGAGGTCATTTTGGGCGCATTACTTAGAGGAACCTCTCAATGTAATAAGTCATTGGAATCGAGAGAAAACACTCACGAGGATGGGATGGCTAAGTGACTTTTCAGTGGCAGAATACAAGGAGAAGAAAAAATGATATTTTCAAAGGTAAAAAAGGTTAATTAATTAATTAAAAGTGATTTAATTAATTAATTAAATAATAAAATGAAAGTCACATTAGAGGAATAAAGGTGAGACAGAAATTATAAAGGAAAGGCAAAGGGCCTCTTCTCATTCATTCATGTAGGATCTTATTTTGATTTCGGCTTCTGGCCGTGAGCCCAATATTAGGAGTTTGAGGGTTTTGACATAACAAACCCTAGAGGGCGGTCGGTGGTGAAAGATTCCACCTATCTTGTCCCAAGCTTGGTCGGAGATGAAATAATATCCCACACCATTCTAATTCCATATCTACTGGGATTCGCGGGGAGGATTCTACATCAATTTCGTGTGCAGATAGAGAGGAAGGGTGCACCGGTTGAGGATTCAATGAAGGGCACACCATCCTTGGAGATAGATTCGATGTAGGAGATTGGCTGAGCCGTTGAGGATTCTATCACTTAGGTTTTTCATTTATGGGCCTTGGACATCAAATCCTAGTTCTTTTAAGAGCAGTTTATGGCTGGATGACTGATGCAGGGTGAATTTAAGAGAAGGAGGGCGTTTTTTTTTTGAGATCCAGATCTAGTGCATTTGGAGGGGTTACACTTCAGATATGACCCTGAGACTTTACCCAGTGACTTGCAGTGTCCCGATCTATACTTTTGGAGATTTTCAGAGCATTTGGAGGCCTCCTTATTGAACCAAATTATCTAGGAGTTTGATGATCGATGGGGTGCACCATTGATTAGGAGGATTCGAGATCTCTGAGATTAGAGAGGGATCTTGGAGATTAGGTCCTACTGAGTTGTTCTTACCATCACCGATCTATCCCGGTTAGCATATTTATTAGGAGTGGACACTTGCAGCGTGAGGGCGGAGTATCTAGAGGTTTCATTCATCCGGTCGGGTGCACCATTAGGTGGGGATTTTACTAGATCTGTGAGAGGTGAGAGGATCTTGGAAGTCCGGTCACAGGTTGTTCTTCATCACAGATCTATCAGTTGGCATATCCTTATTAGGAGTGATTGGACACTTTTGGTAGTAGGGCTAAATTATTGAGGTTTTAGCCTTCTGTGGAGCATGACGTTCTTCAGTTGGAGAGTTGGCATTCAGATCTTCTTGTATTGATCTTCATTTCTCATTCAACCTTTGGAGGCATCTTGTGTATTATGCTTGGGGAGCATTTTGTAGACTCTCTTATCTATTGTCTATCTTATTGGCCATCTGTTGAGAATTCAAGATCGACATCTTCATTGTAGTAGTTTCTCTATTTTATGAATAAAGAAAGAATTGAGATGTTTTGGCTTGTCTATCTTGTGCATATGGTTGAGGTATGTTCCATGGTTATCTCTTTTTTGTTATTTCTTGCATACACACATATAAACACATCTAAAGAGTAGATCAACAAAGTGTTTGGCCGAAATACCTCACTTAGAAAAAGTTTTAAAAAAACACCAAAGCAGTGATGATCCTTGCATAATGGCAGGAATCATTCACGGTGTAGTATCGAGCTTAGACTCCTGCCAGCCTGAGTGATATTCTATAAGGAAAGATGGGGTCTTTAGATTTTGTTGGAATAGGTGTGAGTTGTGAAATAGAATATCATGCACTGTGAGAGCTTGGGCCTCTAATAATGCTCCAAAGTTTATATCCATGAAAAACCCCAGTTGGAGTGAAGATGAAGTGACATATTGGACCATCATAGCAGAGGCTGAACCAAAGAAAATATAGATGGAGGGAATCACGGAGAAACCCCCACACCCATTAGGAGCACACAGCTGCTTCTGATTGCAAAGATTGCGTTGGGAACCTGATCATAGGTGTAGGGTAAGGGTAAGAAGCATATCATTAAGGTACACTATGATAGTGATGATGAGGATTGACGGTTGATGATGATAGTGACTCTGCACGAAGGCTAGTGATAGTGACTCTACCTCGGAGGATAACAATGATGACTCTTGCACGAAGGTTACTGATGCTTGCACGCTTGAGGAGGATGATGACCCTTGTGTAGTGGATGGCCATTTGGATGGGCGGGGCGATAGAATCGGAGTTTCACCGGCGGACATATGCATACCGCCATTGACCTGCGCCTCCGAGTGGTGACACTAGTGAGGAGTCACCGTGTTAGCACCTAGAGATGATGAATGATCTTCTATGGTAAAGTGACACACTCGACACCTATTCGGACACGCGTGATAGCCACGTCACATGAGGAAATCAATGATGCGTTAGGTATGATGGATGAGCCTAGTGTGAGGATGCACACCATGGACATGTAGACCCGAATCACGAGGGAGGAGGTACAGGATGTACAGGCTGTTGACCTCACACATAAAGGTCATCTAGAGGAGATGGAGTCACAACCAATGGAGTCTCCAATAGTCGAGATTACCAAAGGTACGGCAAGTGGATGGAGCACTTACTTCGGGATCATATTGCATTGATGAGGATACACTCTTTAGTATCCGGGATGACCATAGCATGTGTCTTGACACAACTATATGGGATCAGTGCGAGATGATAATGCTTGAGTTAGCAGAGTGCAGGGAGGATACAACTACTCATACGAGGATACAGTGTGAGTGGGGAGATGGCATCTAGTGATGGAATGTAGTGGCATCGAGTACCAGCCGGCCTGAGGCGATGGAATGATTCGGCATGTCATCTTATGCGAGAGGTGTTCTTGAGGATTGAGTTGGCACTAGCGGAGATTGACACTAGCGGTGAGAAGTGCGAGATGGCACCTCGGTGCAGGCCATGATCGAGGAGTCCACACTTAGCTGACACAATTGAGGGAGTTAGTAGGCTATGATTAGGTGAAAGCCACTAAGGCGTATTATTGATGTTACATGCATGGGTGATGGAATATTCTTGTCGGCGGGAGAGCAGTGAGTGACACCCGAGGGGAGCTCGGATGGGAGGATTTTCCATGGATGATTTCCTCTCAGGAAGAATATGCGTGATGAGGAGACCCGGACTACGATGGTGTTGTGGTGAGGATTATCTGAGGGTTAGTAGAGATGTCATGAGGCTCTGAGGAATCGGGAGTTGAGATGGGCCCAGAGCTCATACGAGAGTTGGAGAGCACTTTCGAGGATTCTTGAGAGGAACCTGTTGCCCTTCTAGAATCCCGGGTCTAGTCGGGATGAGTCTCTTGAGGAGATCCATCGAGAGATCCACTTCATCTGTCTTAGTGAGGACACTCATATGTATCGACCAATCATGTTGTGAGAGGATGTTGATGATCTATGAGAGGAGCACTAGTTGTTTGGAGACACTTCCATTTGTGTCTTGGGAGTAGTTGAATCTCCATATAGAGATTGATCAAACCGTACACTCAGGATCTGTGATGCAGCATGAATCTACGGGATATGACAGGAGTATGTTGGAGCATACAATGATAAGTGATAGCTCACAGAGACACGTCGAGATGTATGGTGGGATTCAGATGGGTATAGTGCCTTGCGGGGAGGAGACACACCTAGGGGAACATGCAGATGTCAATCTTTTGTAGCAACACCTAGTTATGAGAGATCACCTTCACCATTTATGATTGCATGGGAGATGAGAGATGGAGGTGGTTTTACCAGCAGTTGGAGGAGTTATACGATTGTACCTGATGATTGAGGGTTAGTGATGACTACATGCAAGCAATTATCATGGATCTTGGAGTGGATAGAGATTTCTGGTCAAATGCTTGGGATTGACCAAAGCATGGAAATGCCTTCGATCTATGGATGTTTCTATTAGCACATCCAGCACTTTTATCATGAAATGACAATATGAGGAGGGATAGAAGTGGTTGAAGAGCATGGAGAGAGTGAATAGTGAGAGACTACATGTGAGAATACTTTTACGGCATGCGGCCAGTGCAGTGGACCATTTTAGGCAAACAATTGAGACTTGGTATGTGACATTGAGCATCATAGACCGGTGATGACAAATGAGCCTGAGAGGAGCTTGAACTGATGATCAATCAACCTGTGAGGCGACCAAGGCTGGAAGTGATAAACTTCCAACTTTACCATGGGATCGGGTGTTCATTTGGCTAGCAAGATGTCTGACTAAATGGTGACCCAGGGTGCACCAGAGTGTCACACACTCCACCTTGGGTTCGTTTGTAGTGGGTCTGTGGGTACTTGTCCTAGGGGGCGAGACCTTCTCTTCCGTTTTATCATCATGATAGGGCATGTAGATGTTGGGACAGGTACCCTTCTTTCTGAGTATCTTCAACGTCACGGTTATAGGCCTTAGTCCGATAGTCCACAGGTATTTAGTAGGCCCATGAGAGGAGGGTTGAGGATGTGAGGGAAGATAGTCATGGTTAGAAGAAGTCTGATGTCCTGACATGAGGATATTATTGATTAGCATGGGACCCAGGATTGCAGGATTGAAGTTCATTGGTAGGCAAGGGAGAGTGGACCATTCTTGAGAAGGAGGATTATTCCTAACTTTCAAAACAGCATGATGTTGAGGGAGCCTACTTGAAGGTGTCTCATGGAAGTACTCTGACCGCAGTGGACATGGGATCACAGTGGCTGTGTGAGATAGTTGGTTGATTTATTTCTTGAGGACTAGCAATTTTCTAGCAAGGAGGATTATAATGTCCCCACTTTGGGGGACATCATCACGGGGAGTGCAAAGATTTATGATGACCCGAGTAGCCATATGGATGTTATAGCAAGTACAAAGGGTATTTGAGAGGCATTGTAGGGTCCAACTTGCATTGATGATCATATTCCATCATTATGATCCAGAATTACGCGAGGTTAGCTTTGGTTGCGTTGCATTAAATGATTTCCATGATTTTGACTATTTGACCTATAGTCAGTGGAATTCCAACTTTGAAGAGTCATTTTGGGCACATTACTTGGAGGAACCTCTCAATGTAGCAAGCTCATTGGAATCGGGGAGGAGAAACACTACGGGATGGGATGGCTAGAAGTGACTTTAGTGTCCAGGGAAGCCACAAAGGAGAGATAAAGAACTTTCTGAGTAAAAAGGTTAATTAATTAATTAAAGTGATTTAATTAATTAATTAAATAATTAATAAAATGAGAGTCACTTTAGAGGACAAGGTGAGACAAAAGTATAAAGAAAAGGCAAAGACACTCTTCTCATTCATTCATGTATGATCTTATTTTGATTTACGGCTACAATAGCATGGAGTGGCCCAATGTGGGGGTTTTGAGGGTTTTGACATAACAAACCCTAGAGACGGTCCGGTGAAAGATTCCACCTATCTTGTCCCCAAGACAGTCTCAGAGATGCAATACTCTCCCACACCATTCTAGGTTCAGATCTACTGGGAGTTGCAGGAGGATTCTACATGGGTTTCATGTCTCTTGCAGATAGAGAGATGGTGCACCAGTTGAGGGATTCCGACAAGAGGGGCGCTCTCCATCTTTGGAGAGAGATTCATTGTAGGAAGTTAGCAAGACCGTTGAGGATTCTATCACTTGAGTTTTCATTGCAGAGACCTTGGACATCAGATCTAGTGCTTTCTGGGACAGTTTTATGGCTTAGATTATTTTTTTGAGCAGTGGGGCGAATTGAAGGAGGGCGTTTTTGAGATACAGATCTAGTCAGTTTGGAGGAGTTACACCTCAAAGCTGACCCTAAGACTTCTCCTAATAGCTTGTGTCCGATCACTATTTTGGAAGTTACAGGAGAGCATTTAGGCCTCCTTGACAAATTATCTAGAGTTTATTGATCCGATTAGAAGGGTTCCACCATTGGTGAAGTTTCGGATCTACAGAGTTTTTGAGGGATCTTGGAGATTCGGTCGTCTGGGTTTTTCTTACCATCACCGATCTATCGGTTAGCATATTTATTAGGGTGATTGGACACTTTTGGCGGCCAGGGCCAAAATTATCTAGAATTTTAGTCATCGATTAGAAGTTACCATTAGGTGGGATTTTAAATCCTAATTGAGATGGATCTTGGAGATTGGGTCACCTAGGTTATTCTTACCATCACCCTATCTACCAGTTGGCATATTTATTAGGAACAGATTGGACACTTTTAGTAGCAGGGCAAAATTATTGAGGTTTAGCCTTCTATTAGACATGACATTCTTAATTTGGAGAGAGTTTAGTGAATGCTTCATGTTGATCTTCATTTCTCATTCCAACCTTTGGAGGCATCTTGTGTATTAGAGCATTTGCTTGCTGACTCTTATCTATTGTCTATCTTCTTAGCCCATATTGAAGCTTTCAGTCCCGGCATCTTCATTGTAACTTGAGTTTCTCTATTTTATATAAAATTATATTTGAAATATTTTGGCTTGTCTATCTTATTGCATATGGTTGAGGTATATTCCATGGTTATCTCTTTACATTATTCTTGTATACACATATAAGCATCTAAAAGGTAGATCCAACAAAGTGTTTGTGAAATACCATCACCAGAAAAGTTTTAAAAAGACACCACTTGGTGATGATCCTGCATAATGGCAAGTCATTACACAATGTGATGAACAAACCTTGTAATAGGTATGTGATGAATAAAAGTTGTTTCACTACAATGTGATAGACAAAACTTATGTTGGGATGTGGCAGACAAAACATGATCTTGCAGAATTTGATGAACACCGTATGATCATCATTGCAATGCAATAGTTAACCATAGTAAACTACAGTGAACATAATCAACATGGCCCCCACCATAATGAGATCCACACGGTCAAAGAAAGGTTAGCCATGGGCATGTTCAACCTTAATAAAATCTCATCAATCATAGTCAAGCATGGTCATAGTCAGCCTCCTCAGCCTTGATGGTAGCCAGCCATGGGCTTATACATAACCAAACTTCCTACCCAAAGTCAACTGAGGTATACAAATTAGAAACCATGGGTCATCACATCCACCATACTCATATAATTCATTTTCCAATTAAGGTATTATTGTATTAATGCTTAAATAATATATTATTAATGTATTACTACTTTAGTAATGTATTTATTAAGGCATTAATAATTTAAAAATATATTTTTTTTTTTTATTAATTAAATTATATATAACATGTCCCAATAGTTGTATTTACATTAATATATTAATACTTACTAATGTTTATTAATTAAGTAAATACTATATAATTAGTAATTAGTAATACTTATTAATTAAGTAAATCATATATAAAAGTATTACTTAGTTAACCACATTATATTTTAAAGAAATTAAATTAATTAATGCTTTATATTATATACATTTATGTAAATTAATATTTCAATTTATACATTATATTAATAAAATAATAATGTGTATTACTACTTTAGTTAAGTATTTATTAAAAATGTTTTAATTTATTAATTAATTAAAATAATACATTACAATATACATCAATATCATTCTTAATGAACTTATGAACTTATGATGATGGTCCACCATAATCAACATAAATCATTTTCAATAAATGTATTATTACTTTAATAATATTTTTATTAATATTATTACTTTAATCATGTATTATTAATTAATTGTTATTGTTAATATTAATACTTTAACAATGTATTTAACAATGTATTAGTTGAAAATGTATTAACATATTAATTAATTCATGTTACATTATTAATGTGATATTTAATATATTACATTATATACAATGCATTAATACTTTAATTTATATATTACAACAATGTAATAATGCATTCTTAATGTATTAATAGTTTATGTATACATTATACATTAATCTAATAATGTATTACTTAGTTAATTATTAATACTTTAGTAATCTGTTTTAATGCATTTAATGCATTTATTGATGATATATTTAATGTAATAATTTATTAGTGTATTATTACATTATCAATGTGATAATTAATTAATTAATGCATTACATTGTTAATCTATCAATCATTTAATGTGTTACCAATGGACATAATGTAAATTAATACTTTTATTTATAAATGTTTATTATATATATTGTATTAATGTTACATTACAGATCAATGTAATTTATGAGTACTTTAACTTATTAATATATTACACACTAATGTATTTTACATTAACACTTTAATGTATTATATTTACATTAATGTAAAAGGTATTACTAAATACTATTATTAAATACATTAATACATTACATTATCATTGTATTAATCAATTAACCAATTAATATGTTACATTTATACATTAATACTTTAATAGATTTATCAATCAATTAATATTTTAATTTATACATTTCTTATTATATATTAAATTAATGTAATATTAAATTATTATAGTAATTAAATGTATAAAAATATATTAATAGTAGTTCCCAAGGCATGGAGTAACTAGCACTAACCACTTTATAAAAGTGGTTGATATATGTCGATAAGAGCATCATTTTTCACATTTCCAAACTAATGGCGTTGATAGACATATATATCAACCACTTTTATAAAGTGGTTGTTGCTAATCTTTATATATTATAAAAAATAATTTCAATTAAATATTATTTTCCATTTTTTATTTTGATGTATATAGCACGACTACTAGTCATATTGATTGGTTATGCGTGATGTGATTATCAGTGATATGATCATGTAATGGTTTATATTCTTTATAAATTATAAAATACATAAATTCAATTAAATATTCTTTGTAAGAAATATCTCGAATTACACTTAATTGAAAATCGGATGGTGAAATTTGCATCTTCGTCACTCCTCCAAAAAAGTTGTATCAATATGTTTAAATTGTTTTTAAACCAATAGGTGCCACACCACATTGCAATGGACATACCATTCTCATTTAAAAGTAAGATATATATTTTATGATTGATCAAACAAATCTGTTCATTTAAGAACAATGTTACACATCCATAAAAGAGTAAGTGATCACATTCATATAAGATTTAGTGTATATTGATTTAACCCATTTTCCTAAATTTACTGTTGTATATGAACCTTCCTATTTCTAATTGAGTGTTCTCAAACCCAATCATTAATGGCCATGTAGAGGTTGGTTTTGAGTAGTCACATCCCAAATTTACTGGGCACATGGCGGTTGAGTACAATCCAACTTGGGGAAGAGTGTGAGTCAGAAAAGGAAAGCCAAAGGGAGGAAAATTGTAGTGTGAGTCAAGAAAGGTAAGCCAAAGAGAGTAAATATGTATGGGTGGAGAGGACAGTTTTTAGTTAGTCAATTTGGGCATGGGAAACAAGGGGAGTGGAAGAAAACAGAGCTAGAAGTTGCTACAACCATGGAGGGAGAATTGTAAAGCAAGCTGGAGCGAATTGGAGATGGAAAACTGAAGAGTCGGGTTGCCAGGCCTCAAGAGTGAACTCTTGTGTGAGTTGCACTGAAACAAGAAGTGTTGATGTTGGTTAGTGATAGTTTTTCTAGCAACAGTTTCCCTTGAGTTCCCAACTGAGAGATTCCTAATTTTTTGTGCCAGAGAGACTCTGATAAACGAATGGAATGCCCAAGGCACTCAGATTAGTGAAGGGGTACATTCCTTGTGTTGGACAGGTCAAGAGGAAGAGAGCTAGTTGAAATCAAGATAACTGTAGGAAAATATTAGTTGGGTTGAGAGTTTTATGAGCTGTGAGTGGACAGTGAGAGACCACCCTCTTTTGTGGATTGCTAGCCTTAGTTCAAGGGTGATTAGCTGTTGAGATTTGGAACAGTCAATCTATGGTTGGGTGGAATGTTCATCCCAAGCAGTTGGTTGCACAACTATTGTAAAAATATAAGTGTTGTATCTTGTTGTTATGTTAAATTATGGGTTTAATTGTTGTGCATGAACTTTGTGTATTTGGAAGTGATTTATATGATGTTGTAATGAGTTGTTTAGCTACATTTGATGTTGATTATTAGCATGTTGTAGATGCTTCTATTTTGTAGTTCTGGACAGTAGCTAAATATGTTTTAATCTGTAGTTGTACGCTACAGGAAATCAACTAACTGCAAATGAATTAATTTAGTTAGCAGAAATTTCATTTTTTAAGAGTATTCTTCATTGTAATTCCACTCAGATGGACTGGGGGACATTACATTATGGTATCAGAGCTTCTTGTTCAAACATTGTGCTTGTATGGGCCAAGATGGTCGTGAATTCATGAAATTCGTTGTTGCAGATTTTGTTTGTGATCGATTTGCGGGAAAACGAGATTTTAGAGAAAAATCCCCAATTTCCGTGAGTGAAATCCGAGTTTTAATTACTTCAGTTAGTTTGATAGGGTTAATGGAGTAGAGCAGTGAATTTGCAGATCCAAATTCGACCAGGAAGGGTCGAAATTTGAGTTTTAATGGACGTTTGTAGAATTACAGGCAGTTTGGAAAATCGACGTCTGAGATCATGTTTGATCTCATGATTGACAGTCGATATTCATCATAATAAATTTAAAAATTTATAAGGATTCAACCATTTGAAAGGTTGATGGGATCAACGATCAGGATTAAGTGGTGGGTTGGGAAAGGAGTTAAGCCTTCTGAGCCTCGGGACTTCAGAGGTCCAGGACATCAAGATGTTAGAACTTCACAACACTCTAATCATGTCGAAGGAAACTTGCTGACATGGTTACCAGAGATTTTGACCAACAATTAGAGTCCTATCTTTTGTCGTGGGATCCGCTTTATCATTAAAACCTAACCAAATTTTCAGTTGTGAAGTAACGCGTGTCGATGATCTAAGGATCTCCAAAATCCTTCCTGACTGTTGGATATATGCTACGGTCAAATTTGGTGTTGACCCACTTTGGGAGTAAAAAGGTGTTAAATGGTCGGAATCCTCGATTGTCGAAGTCACGAAGTAATGTGGTTCGTAGATCCAAGGATACTTCGGGACCCTTCTCGACCATTAGATCAAGTATAGTGGAAGGATAGAGTAAGCGCTACCATCAATTGACAACAAGTAGTCATCCCTACTTTATGACCTATTTGGTAGGTAAACCTTTGGGACTTAAATGGGTTAAGAACGAGAAAGGTCGCGAACTCACGAAATCCTGAAGTGGCGTAAATCCACCAACCATCATATCAATGGGAGGAATTCAAAGACATTGTGGACCATTGATCAAGGGACCATTGGGAACCTTTTTTGACCATTCGATTAATTAGTGGAAGGATAGTGTAAACACTTCGACGAAGCCTTACTAAAAGAAATGTAAGGTACAATGGGTATGAATATTTCTGAAAGTCGAAGGCTAGAGTACGTGAAAAGAAATTTCAAACTTCAAAACTCCGGGACTCCAGGAGATTCGAAGATATAGGAAGATGTGTTAAGTGTTGAAGTGTTGAATGTTGGAGTACGTGGTGGGGAACTTCAGACTTCATAACTCCGGAACTCTGAGAGATTCGAAGATATAGGATGGTGTGTTAAACGCCGAAGTGCCAAAGCGTCGAAGTCTCGGTGTGTGGTGTCCAACCTCAGTTGGATAGGGCACGTATGCCATGATGATGTGGTGCATCTAAGTAGTTCCATGTGGCATCGTGGGTTTGGTCGTGAATTAATTTTGAGACCCCCCTTGTCAATATTAAGTTATGTGTTAAGCACAAAGGAACCATGGTTGTCAGATACAAGGGTGGATAGAATATCCACCATAGATTCTAGAGTGGAAATATTCCTTCAGACTTCGAAACTCGGAGGAAGTTTGTATACCTTTACAAGAATATTAAAGGGGTCGAAGGCGTGATATTCATGAAGAACAAGAGATATTCTCTGCAACTCGCAACCACATCATCGTCAGGGGATGATGACCTAGATCATGACTGTGCCATGTCAGTTGGCGTGAGAGAAGTGAAGCTACATGGATACCACGTGGCGAAGGGGATGGCCATTGGCCAAAGATGCCCCGAAAAACTTCAGAAGGCTATAAATTTCAAACCAAAGCTCTATTTTGGGAAAGGTTTTAGTCATTGGGAAGCTATTTCGGGGAGGGATGCATCACGCAAATAAAAATTTGAATTGGTGCAATGTGTCCTTCATAAATTGATGAATAAATAACATGTATTCTATGTGATGAAATTTTTAACATAGTTACCAACTTAATGAGAACTGTGACCTCAAAACGAGAACTCTAGCCCTTAAAACTCATATTTTTGCATAAAAAACATGAAAATCAACCCCCAAATCAAAAAGTGGTACTACCGATAGTACCATTTTTTGTACCCAGGTCAAAATTACAACGTTTTTAAAGCATGGGTTTAAAGGATCAAATGATTTCTCAAACAAACTTTAAAATCAACTCCCAAATCAAAAAGTGGTGATACCGGTAGCACCATTTTTTGTAACTGGGTTAAAATTACAACGTTTTTCAAGCACAGGATTAAAGGATAAAATGGTTTCTCCAAAAAACTCTAAAATCAACCCCCAAATAAAAATGTGGTACTATCAATAGCACCAATTTTTCTGACCGGGTCAAAATTACAACTTTTTTTAAGCATGGCCTTAAAACATAAAATAGTTGCTTAGAAAAACCTTAAAATCAACACCTAAATAAACACATGACACTACCTAAAGCAAAATGTTTTTCTAAACACTAAAATTACAGCTAATTACGATCTAATTCAAATTGTGGCCTTGACAACAAATCCCTACATGAA
The DNA here is from genome assembly GCA_010110895.2 of Picea sitchensis. Taxonomy (NCBI): domain Eukaryota; kingdom Viridiplantae; phylum Streptophyta; class Pinopsida; order Pinales; family Pinaceae; genus Picea; species Picea sitchensis. Next base: position 45,980 of record SNQJ01S0032901.1, on the reverse strand, counting down.
TAAAAAACTCAAAATTGGATCCTAAATGGTCACTTGAAAATTTATTTACTAATTTT
>SNQJ01S0032901.1:0-11297 GCA_010110895.2 Picea sitchensis | reverse complement strand
TTGGGTCCATTACCCAAACCTGGGTTCTCCAACTTCTCATGGCCATAACTCTCTAACCGTGAGGAGTTATGTGACATTCCACATACCACTGGAAATGAATGACACGTAATATCCATACAGAATAGTATTACCTTTAAATATATTAAAACTCATACCATTACACATGAAATAAACTTGGCTCCATTACCCAAACCTTTGTGCTACCAGAATTCTCTATCAGACTTTGTCCAAGGGTTGACATCAATCACTAACAGTTGACATCAATCTACAATAGCACTCTCCAATAGTTGACATCAATGACAACCAACAATCCATACCAACTATCCATCAACCTAAGCCAAATGTCTAATAGAAACCAATGTATTAGTTATAAACATAACATTATCATCTCATAGAAAAATAATTTACATGGATATTGTTACATGTTCTCATTATCATAATAAGGCACCACATGCCCACACTTGTCATAATAAAACATCTTATCCCTAAAATTTCATGCAATTAAATCACATAAGGAGTGTAAACTCAACACATATTTATCAAAGATATAACATTTCATTAACATAATAAATATAACCACATGTTAACATAAAATCAAATGTAAATTCCTCAAGTGTCCTTAAGATATCATAACAACATCAATAGAGTAAGCATAGAGAATATGTAGAACTCTCAAATCAACATATACTATGTATCTTAACCAACAACTAGTCATGGTTCGATGTTAAAATAAATGTTCATCAAAACACCCATCTCGGATATGCATCTGTCCAAGTTAATTTTGTCAATCCATTCTGAATCATAAAACAAATTAATCAAATAGATGGGGAAAGTCTCAATGCATAGTTTCCTCATCCTCCCAAGTAACATATCTTGGGATGTATTGGTCCCATTAGACCTTGACTTGTTCAATTGCTTGGCTCCTAAGCCAATGAACCCTGTGGTCCAATATGGAGAGTGGTTTGACTTGGATGGATCCCTCCTCAGAAACCTATAGTCCCTCTTGTTTTAACACATGGGATGGATCAAGAACATAATGCATAAGTAAAAAAAACATGAAATACATTATGCATTTTTATAATATGGGATGGAAGCTCGAGCTTATTAGCAACTTTCTGAACATTCCCATTCTATTTTTTAGCATCCCAATAGTTGATTTATTTGAATAGGCCAGTTTCTATGTTATAATTCCCAGATGTTGATTGATTTTTATGACTGATAGGGATTCAAATAAAGAATCCTAACTATTTTCATTGATATCTAAATATATTTGTATGAGATAATTTTAGAAAAGGATCTTCTTCAACAATAAGCCATATTTTCCATGACAACCACAAAAAACATGAAACAACTTTGGTAGAAAGAAATACAAGATATTCATTATGATGTTAAAGGAATGTGAATGAACAAGAATGTGTCAAAGAACATGTGTCTCATTGATTGCTAGAAAAAGGAAATGAGTTTCTTCAAGTTTGATCCTCGAGGGTGTTGGCGGTGTTACTATGTAATCTTTGTCTCTTTCTAAGCATAATGCATATATTTTTCAACTAAATGCTTTATATCATTTATTGTTTTAATATTTAGGGTTTTCATAAAGGTCAAGTGGAGGTTTTTGGGCAATGACACTTGTTTTGTTAAAAAAAAAAGGTATTCTGGTCGATCCATTTTGCAAAAATGAGGCTTCTCATTTTTTGAAGAAGTGAGATTAAGTTTTGTTGGAAAAAAGTGAAAAGGAGGATTATTTCCACATATACAATTATCAATAAAAAAAAAAATCATTCTTTTGGTGGTGGATTTTCCTATACCCATCTTGAAATCGAAATAAGGGGGTCTAAGGAAGATTGTCAAAAATCAAGCACACAATTATCATGGGCTCATGAAGGATAATGGTGGATTATCAAAAGGATAATGGTGAATTGAAAATAGGAATTAAAAGCATGTAATGAGAGATAAAATTGTTATTTGTTTCTCTGGTCATTTGAATCATTAAATTTCTCATTGCATTGTAAACATTAAATGATAAATAATTGAATATGAACATTGCATTGTATAAAGGGAAAAGTTGTGAAACACTTTCAAAGTCAATTGTGAATGTCATCATAAAGACCTACGTGAAATTTGAATAACGAGGTTAAGTGAGTCATCAAAGTGAAATATTTGTAATCACACTTTAGCATGCATGATCAATAGTATTTGACACCCTAAGTGACATTAAATCAAGCGGGTGAGCATGAAAAGTGAACGAGAGAATAATAAGAATTGGGTAAAGGAGGAAAACATTTAAAAAATTCCTCTTAGGAAATCAAAGAATTGCAAGTGTACAACCATGAATTTAAAAATCAAATTGATATGAAATACAAATTTATTGAATCACACAAGTGGAAATTATTTCAAAGACAAAATATAATTGATCAAATGGTTGATACAATACAATAAGCAAATGACCTTAAGGTTGATGCAAATTTTGACACAAAAGATCTAATAGAGAAGATATATGTAGCATGTGATATAGAGGATCTTATCCAAAAGTTGTATGCAACATGTGATACAAATGAGATAGTACAAAAGGTTGATGTGACTTGTGAAAAGGAAGGAATAATACAAATGTTTGATTGTGCTTGTGATACACATGGCATAATAGTGGAGACAAAAGAAAAACAAGAGATTGATGATGATTCATTAACTAATCATGAGATGGAATCATACAATGGACCAATGAAGAAAATTCTTGTTGAAAATGAGTTAAAATAAGTAGCACATACTGAAAGAAACATCAACAACAAATCTGAAGATACAAAAGAAGAACATCAAGAATTACAAAATGATATTTCCAAGATGGTTGTCATACCTTGGGAAGAATTTGTGTTCAAAAAATATAGACATGGCTTAGGATATGACAAAGGAAATAACTTTCATATCCCAAATTACTACAAACTAGTTCAGTTTGTGAGTGCAAGTTTTCTTGAAGAAGTGAAGAATCTTGCTAATAAGTGTCAACATTGTCATAGAGTTGGTTACTTGGAAACATAGTGTTTTGATCTCCATCCTTGTATTCATTGTGGGAAGACAAATCATCTCTCAAAAAAGTGTTGAAAGAAGAAGAATATTAACAAAACAATTATGTATGGATGAACAAATTCTTGGAAATGGAATTATCAAGAAATAAGTTGCATCAATATTACTGTATAGTCACGACAAAGGCAAAACCACAATTGCATGGAGAAGTGAAAATGGAAAAATTATTTTAAACAACTATTTCTAATGATTTTGGGCATGATTCAGGTCCAATTCTATATGTTCTTTGAAATTAAAACATGAATCAAAGATGGTACTTTTCATGCCTCAAGGGGGGAGCAGATTGATGAAAATGATACTCTCTTACACCTTTAGGGGGGGAGTGAAGATGGTTAGTGGTAAACTGAAACCCCCACATTATTCAAGCATTAATGGGAGATGGTAAGTGGTCAACCAAAAAAAACACCACATAAAAAATCCAATTCTCAGGATAGGATCCATTCAACCATGAATCTATAATGACACCTCACCACCAACCTTATTTTTTTTTTAAACTCTACTTTATCATTAATTTATATTTTGAAAATATGTTCTCCTTATTCATTACTGTATAAATTACCATATTCATATCTTGTAACTATAGTTTGATATTCTTATGTTAATGATCATGGTGTTTCCATGACATATTAAAGTCTTATAGGCTTCCAACATCAATATCAATATCTGGCGTCATAAACTTTGACATCTCTCTACAAGATTTTGTCTCATTTTAGGTATAAATTACTACACTCTTATTCTCTTTCTACATATTTTGGTATTCTTCATCACATTTCATTACACCATATTACCTATGCCCATAATTAGATACTAGTTAATTTTTGTTTGCATTTGTATATATACATGTGTTTATATATATATATATATATATATATATATATATATATATATATATATATATTCTTTCTTACTAATCCGTTAGACATATTTCCACCAGAAGTTTTGCTAAGTTCATAACTTGTTCTCATCCACTTAGATTGTGAGAATAGATAATATGTTTATTTGAATTGAGTGAGATTAGTTACAAACATAGTGAGAATGTGCATATATTTATATATATTTAACTATATAACTATACACTACTACACGAGCACTATTCTAAGTAGTTTTTCTGGGTGGCAACTGTTATTATTGATCCCCCTACCTTCACGTTATTTGAGCAAATTTTTTTTCAATGTGGATTCCTTAACATGACTAATCCCATAGTCATAACGAGTTATTGTTTTGGCCTCCTTACATAAATGAACACTACATTATATCTTGTTAACTTTAGATTATGGTAATGATTTCACCTTAATCGTCATTATAATGGCCACATATATGCTCCTTCGTTGTCACTCACACCCCTATTCACCTAACAATACCTCGACTTCTTAAATTTAGAGTAGGTACTAGGTTGTAATCTCGATATCCATTTAATTGGAAGAGTTTTACGATGACAGATGAAGTTATCGACTATGAGGGAAGTGAAATATATTGAACCTATTTATGCTTTGTTATGAGTCTCCACAACGTTCAAAGGTAAATGAATTGGTCTATCAAAGGTTTGGATTTTATCTGAATGACAATTGTTTTTTCTGAGAGTTTTATTGAACTATATTATTCTTTGTTGCACACAGGTTATCAGGATTTGGAGTCTCCTCTCTCTCTCTTTCCCATTCTTTGACCTTTGGTAGAGAATACTAGGTAATAAATGTTGGACATTTGTTTGTCATTGATGTTGTTGGACAATTGGTTTTCATTTATGTCAACAAGAAGTGGTTTTCATTGATTTCATCAGATGTGATGGGTGTATTTGGAGAATTCCCCAAAGTGGTCCCCTTATCGTGTATCTCTAAGCATGACCCTCATGGGAAATCACTTTGAATAATTATTCAAGAAATCCATAGATGTGGCCATGAATATTGAAGTTTTTTTAGAAATAAGGACATGAAGGACAATGTAAATGTAGGTAACACACTCATAGATGGATAATCCTCATCGTTTTCTTTCCAATAGTAGGTGGAACGTCATGTAGTTCCTCACGGTTGAGGGGTTATGAGGTCATGAAAGTGGAATCCCCAAATATGGGTTAATAATCTCGTAAATGGTTACAAGTAATTAATGAAAGGGTAAAGTGGTTGTAACAAGAAATTTCAAGAAGCCCTAAAGTTAGGGAAACCCTTAAGAAGTCTCTCATAGTGCATGCATACACACATTCTAGTGAATATCTTCTATGTGAGAAAGTTATTCTTATATGAGGTAACAAAGTAGATCGGGGTGAATTTCATAGGGAGAGATAAAGTGAAGAAGGGGCTAAATTCCAAGGGAGGTTGAAGTCTTGTGATGATGTGTTCCTAGGTATGTTATTTTCAGGTCAAATCACCATTTTAGATATAGCGTGTTTTTAGAATGAATCGGATAGAAAATTAGAGGAAGTTGAGGAAAGATATCGAATTTTGTGGTAAAGAATTGAATTACGTGTCATTGTACTTTTGGAATGCAGCTCACATTGGAAGATATAGTTTTGGCTAGTCCTAAAACTAGTCTCAAAACAGTGTTCAGGTAAAACAATAATAAATTATTCATAGAGGATCAAAATTTTGTGAGACTAATTGCAATGGAAATATAACGGTCTTTAGTATCTTGTGTGAAATTTTCAAAATAAGATATAAAATAGTGGTGAGTGTGTATTATTCTGAGTTCACTCTCCACAATAGGCTAAAATTGAGGAAGGTTTTCCATTTTAGCTATAACTTCTATTATGAGAAGTTTTAGGACCCTGTAATGTTGAGGAGATGAAAGAAATATATCATAGTATATGTGGTTAAAATGTTAGACCCTATTCATGATAGGTACGGAGTTATGCTTGTTTAAATTTAGGCTTTGTGACTAATCCAAAGCCTTAGTCTCATGAGTTTGAGGTAAATTTTAATGAATATGTTATTCTTTTTTTGTTAAAGTTGAGGAAGAGCTACATGTCCTATAATATTTTTATCATACCATCCTATAGGATCAAAGGAATGCTTGTAATGTTAGTTTGATGCTTATGCTTATGTTATTATGGTACATCCTTTAGGCATGTCATGGTCATGATATAGTGCATGGTTTATGTACTTGGTATCATACATGGATGAAATACTTGGTATGGTACACGGTTGATGCATGGTATAGTACAGGGGTTGTTGATGTGCATGGTATGGTATATATTGATGTACATGGTTGGTCTTTGGTTTGAGTGATAGCTTTGGTATCCATGTGAGTGGATCTGGTTACAACTAGTTGATGATGGTATATAGGTGACATAGTTAGTGATGGAGATAGTGACATAGATAGAGTGGCGAGGTTGATATGGCAATTAATAGGAGTTTTATCACGATCTTGGTAGTCGCTAGGTTGATTTGGCTTGATGTAGGTGATAGGTTGCTTGATGTGACAATGAAAATGATAGGTTGGTTGATGTGATAGTGATAGGTTGGTTGATGTATCATTGATAGTGGAAGTTACAGGTTGAGCAGTGGTAGTGATAGGTGAGTCTACACTTATATTTCAAGGTGATAGGATGGGACAAGGAAAGGGGTTGTAGCCTCCTTCCAGTTGTATCCAGAGAACTTAGGGGGGTTGTTGCCTTATTTTGGTTGGAGCCAGAGAATCAGGTATTTGTATCTTCCTTCGGGTTGGAGCTTGATAACTAGGTGTTTGTAGGCACCTTCCGGTTGTATTTGGAGAACATATGGTGTTGTAACCTCCTTTTGGTTGGTTCCATCACTACAAGGAAAACACCTTATAGAATAGGTTTTTAGTGCTACAAAATTGAAGAAAAATGTCAAGAAAACCTCATTTCAAACATTTGTGTTCAATAGCGGATGTTTTGGCATAGATTATAATGGAACTTTGTTATAACTAAAAAGGTATCGACGACTAGAGGTTTTGTGAATGTTTTTCTAGGTGTGTTTCATCATGTATAGGCATTGGTGCATTCTCAAACTTAAAGCATTGGTTCACCACATTTCAAAGCCTTTGGGGTAGTCAAAAATATATTGGGGCATCGATGCTCTTTTAAATAATAATTGGTGCTTTAATAATAATAGTGCACTAGTCGAATCTATGATACCGTACGGTGTGTTTACAAGACAAACTGGCCAAATTACATGAAATTTAGAATGCACAGATGCAAAAGTCTAATACATAAGTACCAGTGCATTGTTTTATTAAACACACCGAAAGACTAATCTTTATTATTATAATTCTTTTTGTTAAAATAGTATTACGATTGGTGTTAGTTCATTGTATTACAACACCAGTGCTTTTTAGCATTAAGCGATGGGTCTTCATTTTTCTTTTTAGAAACATTGATCTCTGACAGTGGGATTATTGTTATTTTTAATTCCATTGTTCATAAAAATATTGACATATATCATATAATAGTATTCATATAAATTAAACTTTCAGTAGTGCATTTGAATATGATGTTTGGATTAATTTGCTATATCATCATATTTCACATCTCTTCATTAAAATGTTTAATCATCCATATATTTGTCGATGTAGCATTTCACGGGGACGTTGGACAATGAAATAGAAGATAAACATAAAGAAACATATATTATTATATGAATAAGAGGCTCTTTGTCATACAAAATGGGGCACTTATTGGTAATCCCTTCTCTTTCAATTGGGACACCTCCATTACCTTAAACAAAATGTTTGATTTTCACATAAAATTATTTCAAAAAATACAACATCTTGCATTGATATCCAAATATATTTATCATCATTCTTCGTTGGAGCTGTTGTTAGTGCTCAAGCTACTTTTGTGAATTAGGTTATTTGGTGAATGTTTTCTTGGTTGCCTTGATTATTTTCCTCTTCTTCAAGTTCCATCTACAAAAATAAAAGTAAAGTTTAATGAGTGTATTTACATTGGTGAGAATAATGAAAATTGAAACACATATCTACTTAGCATGAGTTTAACCCTTTTTCTAGTCAGTAGATTATTTAGGAAAATGGTACGATTTGATTAGGTCCTCCTTGGGTAGAGTTCTCCTCAGGTTATATTTATAACTTTTTAGGGTTAAGGAGACTAAACCTAGAAAAAGGTTGTGAGTTCATAGTTAAGATATTTTCACACTCCTTAAAAGAATTGAAAGATAGTCGAGAGTGATCTTGTCCTTGTCACACTCGTTAAAATGGTTTTGAAGAGGCGATCCTTTCGGTGAATTTTATCTCTTTTTCGAGATAGTTGGACTAATTAGAAAAAGTTACTCCTACAATAGTCTTGTTTAACATTTTTAGGACTATCTAAACTAAAAAATATAGAACTTACCTTCTAAGGCTCATAAAATTTACATGTGGAAGAGTCTTGTTTGGTAGTAAACATGTCCTTTGGGGTCTCATCTTTCGTCTTTGGCCTAATTCCGGTCCATGTTTCTCTCAACTAAACCTTTAAAGCATTTTGTATGCCTGAGTCTTTCATAGCCACATTTTTCCCTTTAGGACGAACAACTTGGCCCATGGAGGAATTTTCCCCAGAGTGTCTTATCCTCCACATGTCTCCTTTCCTTGAGCATCGATGTGTTCCATGCGCTTTGAACAATTTTGCTTGATCATTAAATATATTTTAATGGCCCATGGATTTGAGTTTTTTAATTGCATGTGTTAATTAATCATTTGAGAATCTTAATGAAGAATGAGAGGAAATAAGAGGTATGACATCCATATACACATGCAGATCTGAAATGAGTAATAAACAACAAACCACTTAACAGAGGGTGATATGAGTTGATCACAATGTTGCCCTCGTCCTCAGGACCTTTAATGGGGAGGCTTCTTTATTTCCTGTTCAAAGCTCAAAATACATCATAGTAGTGCCAGTGGATTACAAGGCGATCGTTCATGTTATTTGGATCTCTAGAATGACAAAGAAGCGGCATGTAAAAGCCAGGATAGCAGAAGCTCCAGTAGCATGAAGCATCTCCTCCTGTAGCTTCCACTGCATAAAAATGGATTTGGCTTGGATTCCCTTCAGCATAACTCTTCTCTAAGCTGTCCTCCATGGCCTCAAATGAGCTTGGTTTTATAGATCTGAAGTTGGTTATGTTTCCCAACTTCCTCCCAAAATCTGAGCTCAAATAGGCTCAAAATCTCACAATAATGGATAAAATCCATTAATTGGTATAAAATAATAAAAATCAAAACTATATAGTTTAAAAAACCATATAGTTAATTTTGGGGTCTTGACCCTTTTTCTCCAAGCCACAGGTCACATGAAACCTCCATGTGTTGGTGGCTATTCCCAAACGTCTTTAGCCCCTGTCCAGGCTGGCTCTTGGTCTTCGGGCATGTGTATAGGATCGAAGGATAACCACTTAGCCACTTCCATGCATTTTTTGGGATAGATTCATGGTTGTATGGGGCCACCCGAGAACCAAGGGCCAAGCCCTATCCAATACATCAGAATCCAGGTAATTAGGTAGTTGTATGCGAGAGAAGGAGTTGTGACCAGTGAAACCATGGAAATTTGGGGCTAAATGACACTAGCCTCAATTGAACTTCAAATTAAATAAAATATTTGCCATATGATAAATAAGAAACACCAATGGAGCAGGCGGTTAGCCAGTCTTTGCCGATTCCCGTGTGAGAAGGGAGGTCGAGGGGGTTTGACTTTCGGTGGAGACCCATGTACACTGCAAAACAATGAGCCAACCCGATGGGTGCCTGCAATAGCCATGGCCCAGGCCATGTGGCACCTTCCCACGTCGTAGAATCTGATGCCACTTGTCAACGAGTTGGACCGCACAATGCGTCGAGTTGTCAGCTCCATACTTCCACATCACTTCCCTGTCGACGTACCCGCGTATGCGCCATGTCGACTGTTGACTTCATTACGTGCGTATACCCCTTACGTTGGTGACACATGTCCTCAGTTGTCCAATGGCCCCACCCTATCATTATGCCCCATCATGCATGCGTGTTTGTTGATGGCGCTAGTGCCGCATCACGCCGCATCGAGTACATGCAGTGCAAATACGGTCGATACCACCATGTGGGTAATGCAGTCACGGGTGATCTTGTTTACTTTATTTGGGTTTCCGAAGGGAATGTGATATATTTCACATCTGAAGCCTATTGTGAAGTAAATATATGGCGAGTCGAGGGAGAGGAGAGCCGGACACAATGGCATTGGTTTCCCTTCAGTTCGAGCACTTTCATTTTTTAGCCTTTTGAGCCACGGCGGGGCTCTAGATCCAATTTTGGATCACATCTCCCCACTAAAGACCTTTTTGGTCCCCAAAGGTTCGCGACCGATCAACAAGCTCGGATAAGGCCGCCCGACTTGTCCTCGTCTTTTGAGACTCACGTCACATTGCACTGTGTCATCAAGATCAAGCTGTAACACAATCATGACAATGATAGTATATTGTTAGCCGGTACGAACCTATTTACACTACTGAAGCCACTATCATCCATGTAGACAACATTACTAATGATAGATTAGCCTTTTTGAGCCCTGACAGGCTCCTAGATCCAATTTTGGATCACACCTCCCCACTAAAAGACCTTTTGGTCCCCAAAAGGTTACTGACCAGTCAACAAGCTCGAGATAGGCCACCCGACTTGTCCTCTGTCTTTGAACTCTGTCCTATGCACCTGTGTCATCAAGATCAACTGTAACACAATCATGACAACTGACAGTATATTGTTAGCCATTTGAACCCTGTTACATCTTACTGAAGCCACTATCATCCATGTAGACAACATTACTAATGATAGAATCTAAAAGACGACTGCAAATGAGCTGATATACTTGAAATATTTGCACGACATGAGCTTATCTTGAAGCAACTTATGATTGATTTTCCATTCAACAATCATTTATTGTTCTTGCTTAAGATTGATTACTTCATTTGAAACAATTATTGGTTTGTTGCTTGCTTGCACTGCCTTATTTAATTGTTCCATTTTTTGAAGTGTTTTATTTGCCTTAACATGATGAGCATGTACCACATAATCTTGACCTGCTTTGGTTAATTGATATTGATCCTTTGTCCTGTAGAAGATTACCTTACGATCATATAAGTATGGACTACCTAAGACCATTAGACATTCTCTTAATGACACTACATCACATGTTACTTCGTCCACATACTTAGATGAAATTGCAAATTTGATTGTGCACTGCTTTGTTATGTGCATTTGATGATGATTGCTTATCCATTTAAGTGTGTAAGGCTTATGATGAGTTT
>SNQJ01S0032900.1:39178-55972 GCA_010110895.2 Picea sitchensis | reverse complement strand
TGTCATCCAACAGGGTCGATTGTCGTACGACATCAATCCCTTCAAAGATGAGGTATTGTGTGATGTTTCTCCTCTCGAAGTTTGTAATGTTATTTTCGGCCAACCTTATTATGGAAACATCATGTTGTATATGAGTCTAGGCCTTGTAGTGTTATTATTACTTTGAACAGGAAATTGTACAGGATACCCGAGGCAGTCTCTCCTAGTGATATTTCCTTGATCTTTGTCAAGCAATGGAGGAAGGTCATCTCTCAGACTGGGAAATTTATCTTCTTCGTGATTCACTCTCAGACTAAGAGAAATATTGCAGCCACATCTAGGGCCTTCGCGATCGATATCTCCACACAATAGAAGAAAGTGGATAAGGTCATGGAATAATACTTAGATATCTTCTCCTCTCCTATCGGGGTACCTCTGCACTGTCAGGTCAAGCATCCCTGATGAGCCATGAAATTACCATTATTTGACATCTTCTTTTCCTTATTTTTAACCCTTTATCATTTACATATAACCCTGTCTCATCCATTTTAATGCCCATATGTGGGATTTAGGCTTGAGGTGATTTTCCAATAGCATTGCATAATATTTCTTTGGGTTTCTGATTAACATTAGAGGAAGTAGCGTGTTTTGTATTTACTTTTGAAGTGACAACTCACGTGTGAACAAGTTGTTACAGGGTTTTGCTTTAATGGTTCACATATTCTTCAAATCAGGGTCATTGCACATCCATTTCCACATATTCAGAGTCATTAAATGTTGATACAGTTGTGGAGTGCTCATGTGTTCAAATCTGCTACATAATCATACCTGTAGCATCCTGCTACATAATCAGTCCTGTAGAAGCCTGCTACATAATCAGGCTTGTAGCAGTGTAAAAGATATATCAGCATAAAATATCAGTCCTAGCATTTAATTACAACACTTAATATTTTAGTATATGGTCCAACACTTAATACATCTCAGCATATGGTTCTAGCACTAAATTTATATCAGCAAATGACCATAAATTTACAAAGTTCCAACACCCAAAACAAGGAATTGATATTTTCAGCTTATTACTTGGGATACAGATAAATCAGAGTAAGGAAATTAACTTAATACCTTCAGCAAGGCATGAGGACATAACAGAAATGGAGGAAACTAATTCAACATCTTTACCAATGAACACATGGAAATTCTAAAGATAGAAACAGGTACATCAGCGTGTGATAAGCTAAATAAATAGATCGTGGAATCTGGGAGAAAAGGACAATCTATTGTCTGATATATAACATCGTACACTTGGGCACATAACTGAAGGCATATATGTTCCCATTGGTTGATTGACAACCAATCAGAGGACAACAATTTAGTTTATTTTTAGAATTTGTTAAACCACTTAGCAACATAATAGTGGGAGGTTTTCACTCCATGTTTAGAGAACAAGACCCTTTTTATTGTATAAATAAGTGTGATCTCATAAGAGAAGGGGATGACTAGTATGAGTGATAGTGAGAAAGATTGAGTTGTTACTTTGTTGATTTAATACCGTATTGTTGTTCATGTGTGGAGTAATAGTCTGATTTTGTACTGGTGAGTTATTAGCTGTGAGCTAGGGCCTACCTGTGAGCTAGGGCCCACTCACAGGTACGCCATTGTGCTCTTTCATTTTTTGCAAATTTAGATATATCTATAGCTGCTAATTATCAATCCTAGGTAGCTGATAGTTATTTGAATTTATTTTTAAATTTCTGCTGAAGAATGGCCATGGGCTGCACAATGGCCACCTGCAACTTGCTGAAGAATGATGACTAAAACATGTTAATACTTAGATTGTTACAGATTATTGATCTCCTTGTCATTCTTTACTTGTCTTGACATCATATGCTAAATCTAGGTGCGCATTCTCTATATGTAGTAGTATTTGAATGTCAAACAAAATTATGATTTAGGAATTGTGAAGTCTGTTGGCCTAATTATAATGCATTAATTAAATAATAGTTTTCTTTCAGTGTGTGGATTAGAACAGATTAGAAAGTTTCTTTCTTTTGATTGTGTGTGCGCTACAAAATCACTGTACTTGTGACTCCACGAGGTGAACACGCGAGGGAATAGGGTTATGATAATTCATAGATCCTACCCCAAGAGTTACCACCAACTGGGTTGGGGGTTGTAAGCACTGTGACTTCATCTTTTATTCTTTTCTTGTGATTTATGCATAGTTTAGTTTAGTTAGTATTTTCCAATAACTTGGTGAAACTTTTCTTTCTGTGTATACTGCATCGGGTGTCTCGCAAGTGTAAACTGAACCCAGGGTTGACAAATTAAATGAATGATCATAATACCATGCTAAACAATTAGGAGCTATACTTTTACCTCGTCAATCCCATTGATCTGACCCCAGGCACACCGCTACCCAATGGGTCGGTCTACCGCCACTCTTTGTTAGAAAATGAGGAGATCAAGAGGTAGATCCAAGAACTTCTCCACAATGGGAACATCCATACCATCTCATCGCCTTGTGGGATCCCAATCATCCTAGTGCAGAAGTAAGACGGGACCTGACGACTTTACATTGATTACCGGGCCCTGAATAAAATAATAGTCCAGAACTAGTACTCGATTCCCCAAATCAACAACCTCCTTGATAATCTCATGGGGGCCAAATACTTCAGTAAGATTGATCTGAAGTCTGGCTACCACCAGGCCCCAATAGAACAAATAGATGTATGGAAGACTGCCTTCAAGTCAAAAGAAGGTATTTTTGAATGGTTGGTCATGCCCTTTGGTTTGACAAATGATCCAACAACTTTTATGAGGATGATGGATGATATCATGCAACCTTTCACCAATACTTTTATAGTTCTGTATCTGGATTATATCCTCATCTACAAAAAGACTTGGGTGAAACACTTGTAGCATATTCAATAGGTTCTGCACACCCTACGATAGCACAAAATATATGCAAACTTGGAAAAATGCTCCTTCGGCATGGACATGGTCCATTACTTAGGCTACATCATTGATCAGCATGGTGTACATGTGGATCCAACCAATATCCAAGTCATCCATGAATGGCCATCCCCAACCACATTCACTGAGATTCAGAGCTTCTTGGGCCTCACCAATTTCTATCGTAGGTTCATGTAGGGATTCTCTCATATCGCATGGGCCCTCAACCAAGTAACCAGGGGTGGAAGTAAGGCAAATTTTGTGTCGGGCATGTCCCAAGAAAAATCCTTTGATGACTTGAAGCATCATTTGTGCTCATCCCCAATACTTTCATTACCGGACCTGCAACATCCCTTTGAGATTGAGACATATGCTTCAGACTATGTTGTGGGAGTTGTTCTCACACAACATGGCCACCCCATGGCATATCATAGTGAGACACTATCAAATGTTGTTCGTAAGTACCCTACTTACGAAAAATAAATGTACTCCATTGTGAAAGCCCACCGCCAGTGGAGACATTACATTCTAGGGAAGGAGATAGTTATCCACATTGATCACAAGCCACTAGAGTTCATACAGACCTAAGGAAAATTGTAGATTGACCACCATCAGAAGTGGTCCACATACTTACAACAGTTCCACCTCAACATCAAGTATAAAATAGGAAGTATCAACCGAGTTGTTTATTGTCTCAGACGACCTCCAGTCGTGACACTCACCACGGTGCTAGACTCTTGCGGCCATGAGACCTCTAGATGGCCCCACCTCTATGAGACAAACCTTGACTTCTCCACCAGTTATGAAATGTTGGGAGGAAACTCAGTGGTCACTAATTTCCATCTTCAAGATGGGTTGTTGTGAATTATGGGCCATATCTACGTTCCATCAAGTGAGTGGGCAAAGTTGATTTGGGAAGCTCACTACAGTCGGGTGGCAGGAAACTTTGGTGTCGAAAAGACAGTGGCAGGGCTGCAGAGAAATTTCTACTAGTCGAAACTTCGACAGGATGTCGACAAGTATATCAAGTCCTACACCGCCTGCGCTATTTCCAAACCGATCACTAAGAAACAGGGCATGTACACCCCTCTGCATACTACTAATAAGTCGTGGGAATCCCTCTCAATGGAAAACATGTTGGACCTCCCATTCACCAAGAGGGGGAATGACTGTGTTTTTGTGGTTGTTGATCGCTTTTCCAAGATGACGATTATGGTTGCATGCAAGAAGAACATCACCACAGAGGCCACTTCCAAGCTCTTCTTTGAACACTTATGGGTACACTTTGGGATCCCACAAACCATTGTATCAGATCGGGACAATCGATTCCTCAACACATTCTGGTTGAGCCTTTAGTCACTATTGGATACCAAGATCACCAAATCCACTACCTTCCACCCCGAGATATATCGCCAAACTAAGGTCATCAATCTGATGATTTTACATATCATGTGCATGCACAATTCCAAGCACACCCACACATGGGATGAGAGTCTTCCCTATGTCCAACATAGCTACAATCGAGCCCTGCATAGCTCAACTTTCCACAACCCTTTCAGGTGGGGTTGGGATTCCAACCATTGGGCTACATGGATGTTTCACTACCCTTAGCCCCTGGAGACCACCTCGACTGACTCATCCCCTGCTCCACTAGAAGTTGACAAATCCACGCGGTTCACTGAACGGATCCAGCACATTCACCAACAATTTCAGGATATTTTACAGAAGTCTAATGCCAAGTACAAGCAGTGCCAGGATAAACACCAGGTGCCACATAATTTTTAGGTGGGTGACAAATTTTAGTTGCACTTGCAGAAAGAATGCCTTACAGGGCCCCATCGAAAGCTTCACCCTGTCTGGTATGGGCCATACACCATCACCAAGGTTGTGGGTGACAATGCTTTTGTGTTCAACATTCCCCCTTTCCTTGGCCTGCACCTAGTCTTCAACGTGGCTCTCCTTCGGCCATATTTCCCACCATTATTGGTGTTGGTCCTGAGATTAAACTTAAGGCTCAAAGGATAATGTCAGGCATCAGGAAATTTTATGTGACTGTTTTTTTTTAAAAGTACTTTTTCTACCTTAGTTGTATGCGAAAAAATCCTTAAATGAAATTAACTGTGTGGCAGCACAGAGGCCGTATCTTGTGTCTAATTTGAAAATGAAATATCAAATGGTGTGAAAGAAAATACAAAACTGTAAAACAAAGCAAGGCATCAGTTACTGAAGAATATCACTCTATTGCAGTAGAAGAAAATAGATAGTGTAAACTTGAATAAAGTGTAAAATATAGTAATCCACACAACTTGCAGGTCGTGATTTACTCACAGTAAATATAGAGGAAATTTTTCTTGCTTAACAAATTACTAATGCAATAATATTACAGTAGTTGTTTTACTAAATTGAAATCATAGAAGAAGTACATAACCCAGATTAAACAAAACTTGGAATCCCTCTCTGCACTTGTATTAATACTCAATAAGGATGAGTTTTCTCTGTTACAATTGGAAAGAAGCAACCCCTAATAAGTCATTCAATCTATGTATTTATACAAAATGGTCTCAACTCAAAATGGTTGGACTTCTCATAATTTAAAAATAGTAAATATTACAACATGTAAAACTGAAAAGTTCCATTGGCCTTCTCTTCTGTCTCTTCGTCTGCTGGAAACAACATTCCTTCTCCTCATCCTTTAGCCTGGAGACAGCTGACATTTGATCTTAAAATGTATGAGTAGTATGTACATGATTTCTTACATGTTTCCATGTGTGCCTACTTTCCCATATTCGACACATTGGATGCATCGACTCACTAACTGTACTACCAACCCAGAAGGTCCAATTACTTCATTTGCTTAAAAAATGTATAGCTTCTTTTCTACCCGAGGCAACCTTTCCTGTATTTTATTTTCTCCCAAAAATGTGACATGTAACTGCAATCTTGGGTTCACTATCCATTTGTTTATTTGGACAATATCAATTTGTCTCATTTGTTGGATGGTTGTCATGGCTTCTTCTTTGCTTGTCCTAGAATTATATTGGTTCTTTTCTATGTTGATTTGTCCTAGGGCTTCACAGATTGTATTTCCTTCAACATCTAGTAGCCCTCTGTCTAGTGAATATATTTCTTCTAGACAATATTTGTTTACTTCTCTTGCCAATCTTTTGCTTTCGGCAAGATTTGTTTCCCAAGCCTTCAAAATTATGTCGCCTCTGGTTTTCTCAGACAGAGACAATCAAGGAAACTCTAATACATCATCTTTTGGTACTAGTAAGATAGCCTCCCGAAACTTAGCCCGAGATGAACGGGATTCTCTTTCTTTAATGTAAATGTTTTTCAGGGAAAGTTCTACTACCCGGTAACAATTTTGGATGGATTCCACTTTTGTAAAGAGATCCTGCTGGGTATATTCCAGCTTTTCATGTACTTCCAATGCTTGAGCCTGAAAAGTTTCCATCTCTATTGTTGTACCTGCAGTTAAGTCTATCTTGGCTTGTAATTGATTTATTAATTTCTCTTGTTGAGTGACCAATCCTCTATTGGCCTGTGAATTTTGATAGAGCTCATTTAGGTTAGCTTTCAGTTGTTGGATCTGATGACTATCATGGGCTCTAACTTATTCAAACTATTTGTTCATCTTATTTCTCACGTTCTGTTCCATAGTCATTATCTGGTTTTGCAACTTCCCTACCAACAGGTTTTTCCGTTTCAGCTGCTCAACTAGATTTTCTACTGACCATTGATTCATCGTGTCAAAGGCACCTAATAAACCTGCCATCTCCTTAGAGAATTATGGATCCTCTAGATTTTTTCCAGCATACAACACTCTTTGCCTTTTAACTATTGCACCATATTTCAGATGCATTTCTCGTTTTACTATGGCCCTCCTCTTCTTACTGAAAAATAAGTCCGAGGGAGGCATTTCTTCGGCTAAAATCGGGGTAAGGTCATCTATAAAGATGACTTCGGAACTGGGATGTCCATGACTTGTATGCAAAGGTGTTAATGAAATAATGGGGTAACCTATCTCTGTGGACGTTTCTTGCTCTGTTGTATCGGTAATCGATTTGTATGGCGTAGAAGGAGACACATCCTTCCCCTTTTTTAGAAACACTTCAAGATGAGATTTTGTTTGAGTACCTAGTGGATTTGACAATGAAGTCTCCACTTTCTNTGTGGACGTTTCTTGCTCTGTTGTATCGGTAATCGATTTGTATGGCGTAGAAGGAGACACATCCTTCCCCTTTTTTAGAAACACTTCAAGATGAGATTTTGTTTGAGTACCTAGTGGATTTGACAATGAAGTCTCCACTTTCTTCCTTAAGGCTTCGACATTCTTCGGGTTTTCCTCAGTGCCCTGTTTGTTGGAACTTCCCACCTCAGAACCTTGAGGTGTAGTTTCCTGTGTAGACGAAGGTGTTATTGGTTCTCCCTGTAATACCTTTGGCAAGCTATTCGTTCTGTGTTTTTGAAAACTGTAAAAACTGGCTAATTGATCTGGAGACAAAGCGTGGACTCTACTCAACACTTCCTCATATGACCTGGATCCCCTGAATATTTCATCCTATGGGGAAATCTCCTGCACATACTTCTTCAAGTTGTACTGAGCTAGGTGAGATTCCACGATCTTCTATGGATCATGCCTTTTAAACTCAATATCAACTAACTTGACGTCTTCTAGAGCTACATCCTCTACTTTCGAATGGACGAAATCCAACAACAAAAAAATACCAACCTCAAGAGGGAAGGTTGGACATACCTTTTTCTGGGCCGCTTTCAATTCTTTGTTGATTCCCCTTGTCATGGTTTGATATGCCACTTCTCGGAATACTAGCTGATATGGTAAAAACTTTTGGAGAGCATGGGGGGGAACCAAGCACCTGAAAACCCTAATGTAGGAAAAATTTTCCTCTATATACCAATCTGCTATTATGCCCAGGTTGGCCATGATTCGATCTGAAATTCTGGGATGTGGGAAACCATATAGGGCGATATGAATCAACACCACTACATAATGACATATTTCATAGAAGAAATCTATGGCTTTATCCTCCCACAACTTGGAGTGATAGAAATGAATAGGCTCGACGTTGGTTGGGGTCTAGCTCCAACTCATCAGAGGGAAAAGAGTCATAAAACAAATGGCACCCATGATGTATGCTTACATATATAAAAGGGTAGGTTTCCCTTTGGACTTCATCAACTGGTACTATGTGATTTCCTTAGCCAGGTTGTCTGATAACATATTGGCCCAGTTAAAAGAAAAACCCTCTTCCACTTCATGCATAATTGGTACCCATGTCAACAGGAAGTGAGTTGAGCTCTTCTTCCCTAATAGTCTACATAACATCATAGCCACATAAATCATATGGGAGTCTAAAGATGTTGTGGCATATATGCCATGAGTGTCTGCTCTGAATTTCTCAAGGTGTCCCCACCAGTCCTTGATTAAATCGGGGTAATTCTTCTTATATTGTGTGCACTCTTGTTTGTCAAACTCCATTATGAATGTAGCGTTGTAATTGTATTTAAAAATGGGGGATAATTTATACAATACTTGTATATTCTCCTGGTTGAAATGTCAATGTTTTCCAGGGCCTAGCCTATCATGTCATTACATGGCATGTGCCTCGACTTCACGGCTATTTTTTGTAGCTCTGACTTATTTATATCCTTGAGCTTAATTACATGGGTTTTAGTCACTTCTTCACCTGAATCCTCTGGGAAATTTATCCTCTTGTGCTCTAGAATATAGAACACCTAAGTCCAATATTTTACAGTATCTATGGCTCTTGGTGAGGTGTCTGACATAACATTTGTGTTTGGATTGGCGCTTTCCCCAGCTACTTTAGCCATCTTTTTTGGTGCCATGATATTGATGAAATCATAACTGGGTTACCTGTTACAGGAGAATACGTGAGTTTCTCAGTTGGCTAAACTTTATATTCTATGAGAATGAAAATGGAATTCAAAATACAATATTATTATTCATCTTAAGCGTATTGATTTTTGAATACCTTTACTGACGACAAATTCATTTACCTTAATGAGAAAATCTAGGTAGCGATCTGCAATCTATATTGAAATCGTTGTCGTTGATTCGTGATTAATGCCATTAATATTTGTGGTTCGCGATCAGAGACTTGGATGAAATAGGTTTGAAATTTCTCGAATCGTGAATTCAGACAAAATTAATTGCAAGATAATCTTGTTTAACACATTAATTAATCATGCTTAACTTTAAGCATTTTTCGGGTGTTCCGACTTCGGGATTTTAATAGTAGCTTGATATAGAACTCCCGAAACCGTGAAATGATTAATCATCGATTAATATTTTTTTAGTTTTAATTAACCATGCTTAAGTTTGAAGTATTTCGGAAGTTTGGACTTCGGGATTTGCAAGTTAGCTCTTTATTATATTTCCGAAGGGATATTACACGTAGTGATGTGGCGAAGGTGATGTCATTTTAAATGATGTATCAAGACTAGGGGGTGCCATGTGTCACATAGAATCATATGAATCCTCAGTTGAAAAGGTTGGAAATGGATGACACGTGTGACTCCAGGAAAACTCAGAAAGGTACACGTGTATTATGACTAGGATCTTCCCAGACACTTTTCAGGTATTGGGACTTTAATGTTAAGAGCTGGCAAAATGCCCAAAGCGCAAAGATCCGAAGAGACCTTTAGTAATTTGACTTTATTAACCATCAGGTGGCTCCAAAACTCAAGACAAAAGAGGATCGTTCGATTAACGAGGGGACTTTATCGACGGTGGACATCGTGTGTGCTTTATGATTAGAAGTAAATTTAATTTGAACATTTGAAAGCCGACTTCTAAGTCATTATAAAAAAAGGATGAAGTTCGAGAAAGTAAAGATCAAGGCTTAGGATTTATATGTGTTCCAACATAGGCTCCATCTGGGGATTGTATCTCCCTACGAGGCCTGAAAGAACAGTAGACCAAGTGCCTTTATTGGGTAAATGGAGTCGTCATGGATTTCTGGGAGACACCCTTTGAAAAATCATACATAGAGAAATTAGACTTCAGCCGTGTCTCAGAAAACTTTCAAACCACAATCAGTTATCGATCTCAAGTTAGGCTATTAATAGTTTCCTTTTCCTGAAACTGAGTTTGGATTTGTTTAAGATAATCAAAACAAATTTAACTGAGGTATCAAACTTTGGTTGATTTCGTTCGCATCAAGGAACAGTAATTTTAACGATTTGTTAAGGGAATCCCTTGTTGGTTCAGAATGTAAATATTATCGGAAAGAGAACTAGCTTTCAGAGTATGTTTATACATGTATGACAACCTTACAAATATCATAGATATTGCTTCACTATCAGCGAGCATGTTCAGTACCCCGGTGAAGTTATCTACATCTCCCATTGAATTTCCTTTGACCACTTCAAATAGCATTTTTACATTTCATTTGAGATGAGGCAAATAATTTTATGAATTTCCTTTCATCGTCTCTTTTGGACGAAATGGGGGTAATCAATTTTACGAATTTCCTTTCACCGTTTGTCTTGGACTAGATGAGGGAAATCATTTTATGAATTCCCTTTCACCATATGTCTTATATTTTATTATAATTTTGAAGTGGGGAAAATCAACTTGTATGTATCATACAGGGATGATACTTGCTTAATATTTGACAATGAAATTCTGTCAACCATTTTTTGATTGTACTCTGGTCTAATTCTTTCCTGAACTTCAATACATATTTTCCTATAGGGAAGATCTTATAGGGAATTTTTATTTTCCAGGGATTTTCCTTGAGTGAATTAATTAGTTAAAGTTTGTTAGAAGAGCTAAAGTTACCAGGATTAACCTAGGCATACTTTCTTTCAGTTAAAATCAGAGGAACATAAATATTTTCACCTAATCTTGTTCCGAAGATATGTTTTTAAAATTTTCAAAGATAGGGAGAAATTATTTCCTTCTGTGAAGATTTAAGGTCATGTAGTGAAAATCAGGATAGGGTGAAAGATTTTAGATATGATAAATGAAAACATAATGAGGAGTCAGAGAGTTTGAAAAGGGATCTTATTTCCACATAAATTCACTTCTTGATTATCAGGCTTTTCTTTTATTCTTATTTTTGTCTTGTTTTTATTTGATTCTGGAATCTAGAAAATTATATCTTTCTGATCTTTGATCAGGTTATTATATTTACGAGAGTAGAACCTTGTTTATATTCAATAGGATTTCTTTCAAATCTTTTGTCTTAAACAATAAGTACATAAGTTCATACCTCGGATTTTATTTACATTTTCAATCAAACCAACTGTTAATTTATCACATGTTTTGAGGGAAATAATTGTTTTCAAAACTAAGCGTTAGATTTCGCTTCCTCTTTATCTCTCATATGACAATAAGTATCCTGCAAGAGCATAAAAATAAATAATCAGAGAAATCCACGAAATAGGAATGATATGAAGTACAACTATTTTATTTTTGTTTTTCGGAATATTTAATAAAACTGGGTTTATTTAAAATGAAAAAGTAGAATTCAGGTAACCTGCGAAGGAAAATAAATTGCGAAAGTAAACAAAAACCAAACCGGTATATACAATGGTACTATGAAACGGATCTATTGCATAAAATGTTTTAGATAGCTCCCATTGATAGGGGCGTCAAAAATTTTCCCATCGAGATTCTCCAGTAGGAATGAATTCTTTCCCTTTGTAGATGCAATCCTGAATGGTCCGAACCAAAGGTGATCAAACTTACTGTTTTTTCCTGTATCTTATTTTCTGGCATCCCATTTTAAAACTAGATCACCAGGAAGGAACTCCCTATCTTTTGCTTTTTTATCGAAAAGGGCTTTCATATTATCTTGGTATTCTTGAAGTATGTCATCGACTTCGGCCCTGTTTTGCTGGAATTCAATTATTTGGTTTATCCTCCTTGTTACATCATTCGGCTCTTCATTTTCGTCTTGCCACAGCTTCATTAGTAGATGAGCCAGATTAATAGGGAGGACAACGTTGGTGCCATAAACCATTTGGAAAGGAGACATACCTATTGATTTCTTAGTGTCGATTCGGTTTGTCCATAAGGCATACTTTAGGTGAACGTGCCAAGCCTTCTTATTTTCTGTTAATACTTTCTTGATTATATTCATCAAACTTTTGTTGGACGATTCGACCAACCCATTTCCCTGCGGATAATAGGTTGTAGAATTCCCCAACACAATGTTGTACTTCTGACAAAATCTTATCATTGCCATGGATTTGAAAGCTTGGGCGTTGTTGGTAACTATTTTCCAAGGGAAACCAAATATGGATAGGATTTTTTCCTCCAAAATTTTTATAACTACCGAATTTGTGGCATTCCTAGTTGGAATGGCTTCAACCCACTTCATGAAATAATCAGTAGCAGTTAAAATCCATTTATGTTGGGCGCTTGACTGTGGGTGAATTTCTCCGATGAAGTCCAGGACCCATTGTTGGAAAGGAGCTTATGTCCTGACTGGGACTAAAGGTAGTGTAGGAAGATTTTTCTTACCAAAGAACAGTTTACAAGGGTTGTCGGTTCTGACTTTAGCATTGACATCAGTAAATAACTTTGGCCAATAAAATCCAGCTCTTAAAATCTTGTAGGTCATGGCCCTCTAGGCGTGATGTCCTTCGCACGCTCCTTTGTGAAATGCATTTATGACATCCTCTGTTCCAGGTTTTGTTAGAAAATGTAGCAAGAAACCTAGAGGGTCTTTCCAGTGTAGTTGAACTTTGATAATACAATATTTAATTGTGTGTAGTTTTAGCGTTCTTGCTTTAGATGGAGTCATATCAATCGGGCACTGAAGGGTGAGGAGATATGAAACAATATCACGATATCAGTTAGAGGAAGAAAATTTGTCCTCGATATGGACTGTAGGGGTTTGATCATCAAGTTCTCCTATGTATGGAATAGGTCCATGCGATTCTAGATGATTTATCCCAAGTGCTCTGAAATTTCACTATGCTAATAATTTCGCTAGACCCTGACCTTTGAGTCGGTTTTACTTCTAGATAGAACTCCTGAATTTTGGCTAACCACCGACCTCTCCTACCATCATTGTCTGGTTGTACCAATTTGACAGAGCTTGTTGGCACATAGGCGATTATTCTGGAATGCAGTACATATGTCTTGAAAGATTTGAGATATTTCACCATCATGTAGGCTTGTTTTTCTAGTATATCGTATCTTAATTCTATGTCTCTGAGAATTTTACTGAAAAAGGCTATCAGAAGCTTGAAACCCTCTTAATTCTTTTGGAGAAGCACTGTTGTGATAATATGTTCTGATGTGAAAGAGAAGATCAAGAATTCTTTAGTATAGTCAAGACTAGATAATACTGGGGCTTTGCTTATAGCTTTCTTAACTCGCCCGAAAGACACTTTGGCTTCGGAAGTCCATTTGAATTCATTGTCTTTCTTCAGCATATCTGTGATTAATTTGACAATTTCAGCAAAGTTAGGGATAAACCTTCTCAAAAAAAAAAATTCCTAAAAAAGACTGGATTTCTTTTTTATTTCTAGGAATGTTTATTGTGTCGATAGCCTCGATTCTCTTGGGATCAACCTTGATTCCATATTTTGAAACTATATGACCCAGAAGCTTGCCTTTTTGCATAGAAAAATGAGACTTTTTAGGGTCTAGAGACAAACCAAATTTTCGACACTTCTCAAAGGTCTGTTTGAGATTAACCAGATGTTCTGCATCAGAATTATAGAAGATTGTTAGATCATCTAAGTAAATAACAAAAAAATTATCTCTCTCACCAATGAAATCTATATCCATTGTTGTTTGGAAGGTGTCCCTTGCATTCATCAATCCAAACAGTGTTTTATCATACATGAAAGTTCCCAACGGAGTAGACATAGTAGTTTTTTCTTTATCATCTTCGTGGAAAACAATTTGATTATAACCTGAGAAGCCATCGATCATTGACATTTTTTTTTATCTCCAACCACTTTTTCCATGACATGATCCATTTTTGGAAGTGGGTAGTTATCCTTCAAGGATGACCGATTTAAATTTCTGAAATCCACGCAAAGCCTTATTTCTCCACTTTTCTTCCTGACGGGTACCATATTTTCTACCCATTCAGAATACCTAAGTGGAACGATAATCTTTTCATCAAGAATATTTTTGACTTCTTTTTCTATTACCGGTAAGAGGATAGGATTGATCTGTCTCAACTTCTGTCTAAAGGGTTTGATACCATGCTTCAAAGGAATCTTATGTTCAATCACAGAGGTATCATAAGTTTTTAAATCGTCATATGACTAAGCAAATACATCTTTGTACTATTTAAGCAATTCGACATATTTACTCTTCACCTGAGCTGGAAGGTATTTAGATATCTTGACTAACTTAGGTTCTTCTTTAGTTCCTATGTCACAGTCTTCAACCTCCTTGGGCTGAGGTCGTAGGGTAGATTTCAAGGGTATGTCATCTTTGTCAAACAATCTCTCTAATTGTATCAAACCTCTGGGGATCTGATTGTTTTTAAGTACAAGAATTTGGTGATTTGTGATCTTATCTTGGAACTTTTCAGGATCTTCACCTTTATGCATGATCCAGATAGGGTCATTATGGTTTTCTTGATCTATACAAGTATTAGAGAATCCGTCAACCATTTCTACAAATTGTCTAATCTGCTCGTCATATTTAAATACCTACCAGTGTTGCACATTATTTGGGATTGAAGGTCTGTGTCTCATTTCTATATGATACTTCAGCTTTAGGACAGTAGGCGGGAAAAACGTCGCGACCGCTTTGGCTAAAGAGTCTACATGTTGATTTTCCATTCTGGGAATGTGATGACTGTTAAATGACGAGAACAAATTATCGATCAGATCCCAAGCGCAATTCCTGTGTGACCTTAGCCTTGGATGTTTAGCTTGATATTGTTGCTTTATTTGTTTTACAATAAGTTTTGCATCACCATAAACTACTAGATTATCAATTTTTAGTTTCATAATAGCCTCTAATCCTAAACCAGAGCCTCGTACTCACAAACATTGTTTGTATAATCAATTTACCACTGTAATCTATATGAAAAGGGGATGATGTACTCATCTACGGGTGCAAAAAATAACACTCCATCTCTTGCCCCTTCGCAGGATGAAGCGCCATCAAAAAACATTTTCCAAACTCCTTCTCTACTATTTACACTTTCCTGTGGTTTTCCATTTTTTTGTTTTCTTCTTCTATACATTCTTCAAAATCATCCTCTATTGATAAAATACAATTTCCTAGATCTTGATCAACAACATAAGCTAGATAATTGTTTGGGTTTTGAGGGTCACTTACAGTGTATTCCGGTATAGTTTCCCTGTACAACCGAGTAAATTGTCCACCAAAAATCGAGGTCGTAGCATATGTCATGTCCAGTTGAAGTGATCCTCCAAGTTTTGCACCCCAAGACCTGGATCAAAGCATGTCATACTTGGCAAGGACGTCAGCAACAACTACATCCATGAGGATACTCTTTACAGGAATATGTGCAAGATTCACTACTAGATCCTTGATCATGCCCAGACACTTAACCTTTCTAGAATCAAAAGAATATAAGTCTTGATAAGGTCTAGTGATTTCAAGGCCCAAATTTTCCATGATAAATTTAGGCATTAAGTTGTGAGAGGGCCCAGAATCTAACATGCAATTATGAAGTAAGTGATCATGCACAATTAAGGTAATATAAAAAGGAGCCACCGAATCCTTAGCATTTTCAATGTGCGGACCAAACATAATTATAGGCTTTTCATCTTAGATTTATCATGTCTGCATGACATTCCGCATCAGAAAAATTAATCATTTTAGCAATCTGTTTTTTATAAATCATATTCTTGGCAAGCTCAACTAGGGGCATGGGGATTTTTATTTTATTTATTTCACTTTCTAAACTAAAACCTACAATTGTTCTTTCGCTTTCCCTGGTTGAAGTTTGTGCTTCTATATTTTATGTTTTCCTGGTCTATGTTGCTTTGGTTTCAACTATTTTAGTTTGGGCGGCTTGTTTTTCAACTAGTGGTTTAGTAACAACTGCCTCACTCACTTTGTTTCTTGATAAAATATTTTTTGGTGGACCATTTGAAGTATTCGTTTATTTGGGCCTTAAATTATACTTCTGTTGAAGCTCAATCATTATGGAGTCGGCGATTCCTTGATATGCAGACTCTCCCAGATTATTTATACTTTCTTCATTACTAAACTGGGGTTCTTGGTATAGTGATCTTTCATAGTCCTATCTAGTTAAATGAGGTTCTCGGTCATCGTCACTAAGGTTGTTTATATATTCTTCTAACCCTTCGTAGTTTTCCATATCGTCCCTTTGCATAAAATTCTTCGTTTTGAATAGAGCCGGGATTTTTTTATCTTCGTTTTTTATTTGTCTCTGTTGGGTCTGGGGGTTGGGATTTCTCCGGAAATATTTTCGAGCGAATGGATCGGGTTTGGATTGGTATAGTTCCATTCTAGAGATTTTGATCCGGATTATTTTCGGCACGAAATGAGAGCGGAGATATAACACATAAATATTTAGAGATATTGCAAGAGAGACAACAATATAACAGAGATATAGCGGAAATAAAACAAGATTCACAAATATACAGTAATACATGATTTCTATTAATGAAATAAATGTACAGAGACTATAAAATACAGAGTGAAAGACTCACTAGAATGGTGGTAGCTTATCTCTGAGAAGAGATGTGACGGCTACTCACATTCATGAGAAGATGATCATTACAATGAGGCTCTAAGGGCCTTTTTAACATAAGTAAAATCCAAAACCCTAACCCCGGAAGATGAAAAGCCAAAAGGTTTGTGGGCCTCGATGGGGGTAGTTGATACGTCAACTT
>SNQJ01S0032900.1:21783-37264 GCA_010110895.2 Picea sitchensis | reverse complement strand
GAAATAAATGTACAGAGACTGTAAAATACAGAGTGAAAGACTCGCTAGAATGGTGGTAGCTTATCTCTGAGAAGAGATGTGACGGCTACTCACATTCATGAGAAGATTATCATTACAATGAGGCTCTAAGGGCCTTTTTAACATAAGTAAAATCCAAAACCCTAACCCCGGAAGATGAAAAGCCAAAAGGTTTGTGGGCCTCGATGGGGGTAGTTGATACGTCAACTTCCCAGGGGCGTAACTTTTACATACGATCTCTGTTTGGGGCGCTTGATAGCTCATTGGAAAGATATATCCGAGAACTACAACTTTTGGGTAAGAAAAATTGATCTACGATCCATGTTGATCCCCGTTTTCTCAAAAAATATCATTTAGGGCCTCAAAATGGCCCCGGAAGTTAAAAACTGCTAAAAATAGTAAATTGCCAAAATTGCCAAAAACATGTTTTGGGCCAGTTGGAGAAGGTGGGTGGCCACTAATATCCACCTAGATCAGATTTTGTTTAAAAAATCTTTGATTATCTTAGCCATGTCAGCCATATTTTCTTCCGCAAATTTTCCAGATCCAAAGGATCCCACTTGTTCTCTGAAGCATCTAGGTTCCTTGGTTCCCGTCTCGACTTTGGCTTTTAATTTACTAGATTCCATCATGTTTGATTTGATTTATATGGCGTCATCTTGCATTCCCATGAGGGTAGCAAATATTCTTTCCCTTAAAAGTAGGGCGAAGTCAGGCACAAAAGCTCTTGCGAAAGTCACCTTCGCTGCAGGTTGAGAGGGTTTAACTTCTGTTGGAATCTTATGATAAAGTTTGTTAAATCTTTGAGTAAATTCAAGAACCGACTCGGAATTCTTTTGTCTCAGTGCCCCAATTTATTTATTTATTTATTTACGGGGGGAATCGGTTACTCGCGGTTCTCGTACTCGCGTGACACGAGGTCGATCCCCAGGCAGCTACCACTATAACCCCAGGTGCAACCACCCAGCCCGCAAGAATGGCGCACGAGTAAGTCCGGGTGAGAATCGAACATGAGACTTCATTTGCAAATTTCCTTCCATTTACACGGCACTTGCCAATCCGTCTACACCCGTGCGGGCTCAATGCCCCAAATTTAGTCAGATAGTAAAGATGGTCTTTCTTTTCTCCCCACTGTCTTAAAAAAGTGTTTCTAAATCATCGTATGACTGTAGGGATCCTACCGGGAGTCCTTGAAACCATATTCTTACTTTCCCTTCGAAATTTTGCACTAAAATCCTTGATTAAACATCCTCATGCTCAATGCCAAGGATAGCAGTGAACTGATCGAAAAAGGTTATATGCTCTGTTGTAGTTAAATCTTCTTCTCCCGTAAATTTTGGTAAGTTATTCATATAATTTTCAAGTAAATCATGAAGGATGGGGGGAAAGGCCAAGGGAGCATGTTTGGCCAATACTTTGGCAAAAATCCTAGGGGGTGGAGGTTTTCCTTGAAAACCTGCTCCTCCAGCTCCAACACCACCTCCTCTAGCAACATTCATTGGAGGTCTAGGGGATGAACTTCGAGAATTAAAAAGAGCGTTTTCAAAAACTTCTAGGGACTGAAGTGGCGACCTTTCAACTTCCTGGGGATGTGATGAAGGGGAATCTAGAAAAAAATCGTTAGGAGATGAAAATTCTAGAGGAGGAGGGAAGGAAAACGTGGATTGGTTTCCTTAGAATTACAAGATGTGTAAATAGGGGAACCGACAGGAAACAAATCAAGGTATAAAGTATTTCTTCAGGGTTTCGAAGAAATGAAACCTTTACTTCTGGCAAGGAGGGGGTAGACAGAAAGTTAGCAACAATGGGTATATAAGAGACTACTTTGTTTGGACAATTAGGAGTATCAGAAGAGTCAATATCAATCTTTATTTTGGGTAAGATTTCCTCTGGGTTCTCGCGCCAAACCTCGGACTTGCTAGTTGAGGCCTCCGCAGAGGGTGTTTGTTTAATATTATTTTTGGGAGAGCTCATCAACCAGAACCATGTATTGATCGATGTGAATTTTGGTTGGTCTTTCTTACCTGCCGATGCAGTAATCGACTTAAGGTATCCCTTTGGTTTCAATAACCTCTTGGGCTCATATATAGGGGTGATTTTCTTTTCGTCTGAGTTCTTTCTGGTATTCTTTCAACCGAATGCCAGTTTATCTGTGATGGATTCTCCAAGTGAAATATAAAAATAGCCTTAAAAGAGTATTCAATCTTTGTTCACTATCAAAGAGAGAATCTTACTTTGTCATTTTCCTAGGGAAAAATAACTTCGTTTCTCTATTCCCCGACAACGACGCCAAAAACATGTTGGTCCTGAGATTAAACTTAACGCTCAAAGGATAATGTCAGGCATAAAGAAAGTTTATGTGACTATTTGTTTTTTAAATTGCTTTTTCTACCTTAAATGTATGAGAAAAATTCCTTAAATGAAATTAACAGTCTAGCAGCACAGAGGCTGTATCTTGTGTCTGAGTTGAAAATGAAATATCAAATGGTATGAAAGAAAATACAAAACTATAAAACAAATCAAGGCATTAATTACTGAATAATCTAACTTTGTTGCAGTAGAATAAAATAGATAGTGTAACCTTGAATAAAGTGTAAAATACAGTAATCCACACAGCATGAAGGTCTTGATTTACTCACAGTAAATACAGAGGAAAATTTGTTTGCTTAACAAATTAGTGATGAAATAAGATTACAGTAGTTGTTGTACTAAATTGAAATCATACATTTATCAAGGAAATATTTAAAGGAATGCTGAGATACAGAAAACATAGAAGAAGTGCATAACCCAGATTAAACAAAACTTGGAATCCATGTCTGCACTTGTATTAATACTCAATAAGGATGAGTTTTTCTATTACAATTAGAAATAATCAGCCCCTAATAAGTCATTCAATCTATGTATTTATACAAAATTGTCTCAACTCGAAACGATTGGACTTCTCATAATTTAAAAATAGTAAATATTACAACATGTAAAATTGAAAAGTTACATTGGCCTTCTCCTCTATTTCTTCGTCTACTGGCAGCGACGTTCCTTCTCCTCATCCTTTATCCTGGAGACAGTTGGCATTTGATCTTGACCTGTATGAGTAGTATGTACATGCTTTCTTACTTGTTTCCAAATGTGCCTACTTTCCGATATTCGACACATTGAATGAATCTACTCACTAACTATACTACCAACCCAGAAGGTTGAGTTGCTTCGTTTTCTTCAAAAATGTATAGCTTATTTTCTACCCGAGGCAACCTTTCCTATATTTTCTTTGTTCTCAAAGATGTGACCTGTACCTGCAAGCTTGGGTTCACTATCCATTTGTTTATTTGGACAATATCAATTTGCCTCATTTGTTGGATGGTTTTCATGGCTTCTTCTTTGCTTGTCCTAGAATTATATTGGTTCTTTGCTATGTCGATTTGTCCTAGGGATTCAGAGATAGTATTTCCTTCAACATCCAATAACCCTCTGTCTAGTGAATATAATGCTTCTAGACAAACTTTGTTTACTTCTCTGGCCAATCTTTTGCTTTCGGCAAGATTTGTTTCCCGGGCCTTCAAAATTATGTCGCCTCTGGTATGCTCATACAGAGATAGTCGAGGAACCTCTGATACATCATATTTTGGTACTAGTAAGATAGCCTCCTGAAATTTAGCCTGGCCTGAACGGGTTTCTCTTTATTTAATGTAAATTTTTTTCAGGGAAAGGTCTACTACCCAGTAACAATTTTGGATGGCTTCCACTTTTGTAAAGAGATCATGTTGGGTTGATTCTAGATTTTCATGTACTTCCAATGATTGAGCCTGAAAAGATGCTATCTCTATTGCTGTACCTGTAGTTAAGTCTATTTTGGCTTGTAATTGCTTGATTAATTCCTCCTGTTGAGTGACTAATCCTCTATTGGCCTATGAATTTTGATAGAGCTCATTCAGGTTAGCTTTCAACTGTTGGATCTGATGACTGTCATGGGATCTAACTTGTTCAAACTCTTTGTTCATATTATTTCTCATGTACTGTTCCATGGTCATTGTTTGGTTTTGCAACTGCCCTACCGACATGTTTCTTTGTTTCAGCTGCTCAGCTAGATTTTCTACTGACCATTGATTGGTTGTGGCAAAGGCACCTAATGAACCTTCCATGTCCTTAGCAAATTATGGATCCTCTATATTATGTCCATCATACAACACTCGTTGCCTTTTAACTGTTGCACCATCTTTCAGATGTGTTTCTCATTTTACTATGGCCCTCCTCTTATTACTGAAAAAGAAGTCCGAAGGAGGCATTTCTTCGGCTGAAATCGGGGTAAGATCATCTATAAAGATGACTTCGGAACTGGGATGTCCACGACTTGTCTACAAAGGTGTTAATGAAATAATGGGGTTACCTATCTCTATGGACATTTGCTTCTCTGTTGTATCAGTGATCGGTTTGTCTGTCGTAGAAGGAGACACATCCTGCCCCTTTTTTAGAAAATCTTTAAGCTGAGATTTTGTTTGAGTACCTAGTGGATTCAACAATGAAGTCTCCACTTTCTGCCTTAAGGCTTCGACATTATTCGGGTTTTCCTTAGTGCCATGTTTGTCGAAAATTCCCTCCTTAGAACCATGAGGTGTAGCTTCCTATGTAGATGAAGGTGTTATTGGTTCTCCATGTAATCCCTTGGCAAGCTATTCCTTCTGTGTTTTTGAAAACTGTAAAAACTGGCTAGTTGATCTAGAGACAGAGTGCGGACTCTGCTTAACACTTCCTCATATGACCTAGCTCCCCTAAATATTTCATCTTGTGGGGAAATCCCACGCACATACTTCTTCAA
The DNA here is from genome assembly GCA_010110895.2 of Picea sitchensis. NCBI lineage: Eukaryota > Viridiplantae > Streptophyta > Pinopsida > Pinales > Pinaceae > Picea > Picea sitchensis. Next base: position 32,436 of record SNQJ01S0032900.1, on the reverse strand, counting down.
GTTCTATTGAGCCAGGTGAGCTTCCAAAATCTTTTGTGGATCATGCCTTTTAAAATCAATATCAATTAACTTGACATCTTCTAGAGCTGCAGCCTCTACTTTCGAATGGTTGAAATCCAACAACGAAAACATACCAACCTGAAGAGGGAAGATTGGCCATACCTTTTTCTGGGCTGCTTTCAATTCTTTGTTGATGCCCCCTATCATTGTTTGATATGCCACTTCTCGGCATACTAGCCGATCTGGTAAAAACTTTGGGAGAGCATGGGGGGGAATCAAGCACCTGAAAACCTTGATATAGGAAACATTTTGCTCGATATACCAATATGTTATTTTTCCCAGGTTGGTCATGATTCGATCTGAAATTATGGGAGGTGGGAAACAATATAGGGCGATATGAATTGACACCACTACATAATGACAGATTTCATAGAAGAAATCTCTGGTTTTATCCTCCCACAACTTGGAGTGATAGAAATGGATAGGCTCGACATTGGTCGGGGTCCAGCTCCAACTCATTAGAGGGAAAGGAGTCATAAAACAAATGGCATCCATGATGTATGCTGGCATATAGAAAGGGGTAGGTTTCCCTTTGGACTTCATCAACTGGTACTCTGTGATTTCCTTAGCTAGGTTATCTGATAACATCTTGGCCCAGTTAAAAGAAAAACCCTCTGCCACTTCATGCATAATTGGTACCCATGCCAACAGGAAGTGAGTTGAGATCTTCTTCCTGAACAATATACATAAAATCATAGCCACATAAATCATATGGGCATCTAATGATGTTGTGGAATACATGCCATGAGTGTCTTCTCTGAATTTCTCAAGGTGTCCCCACCAGTCCTTGATTAAGTCGGGGTAATTATTCTCATATTATGTGCACTCTTGTTTGTCAAAATCCATTATGAATGTAGCATTGTAACTATATTTAAAAATGGGGGATAATTTATACATTACTTGTATATGATCTGGTCGAAAAGACCCAACAACATTCTTCTGTGAATTGCAAATGCTCCTGGTTGAAATGTCAATCTTTTCTAGGGCCCAGCCTATCATGTCGTTATACGACATGAGCCTTGACCACACAGCTATTTTGTGTAGCTCTGATTGAGTTATATCCATGAGCTTAGTTGCATGGGTTTTGGTCACTTCGTTGCCTGAATCCTTTGGGCAATTTATCAGCTCATGCTCTATACTATCGAACACCTGATTCCAAGATTTTACAGTATCTATGGCTCTTGGTGAGGTGTCTGACAGAACATTTTTTTTCGGATTGGCAGTTTCCCCAGCTTTTGTAGCCATATTTCGTGGTGTCATGATATTGATGAAATCAGAACTGGGTTACCTATTACAGGAGAATACATGAGTTTCTCAGTTGGCTAAACTTGCTATTTTGCAAGAATGAAAATGGAATTCAAAATCCAATAATATTATTCACCTTAAGCGTAATATTGATTTTCGAATACCTTTACTGACGACAAATCCATTTACCTTAATGAGAAAATCTAGGCGGCGATCTGCAATCTATATTGAAATCATTGTCGTTGATTCATGATTAATTCCATTAATATTGGTGGTTCCCGATCAGAGACTTGGATGAAATAGGTTTGAAATTTCTCGAATCGTGAATTGCGCAAAATTAATTGTGAGATAATCTTGTTTAACACATTAATTAATCATGTTTAACTTTAAGCATTTTTAATTAATTGTGAGATAATCTTGTTTAACACATTAATTAATCATGTTTAACTTTAAGAATTTTTGGGTATTCGAACTGATTTTAAATAGTAGTTGATATAGAACTCAAATCGCTAAATGATTAATCATCGACACAATTTTTAGTTTTAATTAACCGCTCTAAGTTTCAAGTATTTCTTTAAGTTCATATAACCCTAAATTGCACCACACATGTTACCTAGCATCAGCCAACTCATTGCCCCTTCATTGCCAAAGGCCATGTCAACAACTCTTCTAAAACTCCATTTTTAAAAGATCCACATGTGCCCACTACACCATGTACCCTCTCTCTAGTAGGCCCATCTGGCTACTGGCAAGTACCCCAGCGTGCCCACTACAGCTCGCTGGATGCCTCTAATCACAAAAATGGAAGTTGCTTTACCTGGGACATCAGCGTTTTGTCAAGCACTAAAACTCTCCGGCCATGCATGGTCGAGAGTTCAATTAAACCCTAGCTCTTCCTAGCCTATGTGCTGAGGGTAGGGGTACCAGTCAAAGGAGGGAAAAAGATAGTAAAGAAACTCAAATTGTTACCGGGCTTCAAGTCTACTCAACTCACTTAAGCTTTAGGAGTAATTCATGCAAAAGTAGTTGGAGGACGAAAGAAGAGGAAGAGCCCAGATCGATAGTGGAACCAAGTGACCGCCCTCGAAAAGCATTGTAAGTTGATTTATATTGTTGGTAATGAAAAGATACTTTTCCCGCCCCGAAACACATGAATCTCATTTTCATTATCTGATTTATGTTTTATTTCAACCCCTAGTAGATCAAGTGTTAGGCATGTATGTATCGCTTTTTGTCTTGTCTGTGGAAGCTTTGTGGAAGCGAGCAAATGAGCACAAGGGAGACAACAACTCAACTAGGATCTACTTCAACCTTCGAAAATAAGGTTAGTTCATTCTACCGGTTTTTACCCAAAGGGTTGAGATTTTGCAGAAGGGATAAAGATTAAATCAAGGGTCATGAACTGCATGTAGGCTTAGAACCCTAGCTTACTAGTCCTTAGGGTAAAATACCCAACAACAAGTTCAGACTTCGGGATTTGCAAGTTAGCTCTTTATTATATTTTCTAAAGGCTATTACCCATAGTGACATGTCGAGGGTGATGTTATTTTAAATGACATGTCAAGACCAGGGCATTCCATGTGTCACTTAGAATCATATGAATCCTCAACTGAAAAGGTTGGAAATGGATGACATGTGTCACTGCAGGAAGAATAAAAAAGGTACACATGTATTATGTCTAGGATATTCCCAGACACTTTTAGGGTATCGATAATTTAACGTTAATACCTGGAGAAATACCCAAAGAATGAAGCTCTGAAGCGACCTTTAGTAATTTGAATTTATTAACCATCAAGCGGCTTCAAAACTTGAGAAAAAGGGGGATTGTTCGAATAACGGGGGGACTTTATAGACGGTGGACATCATGCAAAATTTATGATTAGAAGTAAATTTAATTTGAACATTTGAAAGCCAACTTCTGAGTCATTATAAAAACAGGATGAAGTTCGAGAAAATAAAGCTCAAGGCTTAGGATTTATATGTGTTCCAACAATTGGAAACCTCAGAGATAGCAGAGCAGTTAACACCAACAAAGCTCAACCCTGACTGCATGCAACAAGCATCCAATGATAAGATTGTCGACACACAGATCAAGGGCACCTGACAACAAAGTATCCAACTTTATCGAGTTGTCAAAGCAGGGCAGCTCCTACACCAAGGCATGTGGCTCACCCGGGGCTAAATTCAACAGAAATTTCCTCATATGATGGGGGAACTCAACGAAATGGAGACCATTTCTTCCTAAGGGGGGATTATTGATCCAGATGGATTTTGGTGGCCTCCCACCTATTCCAACTGGTTCATTTTGGCAATTTTCCAATTTGGCAGTTTTTTTCCTAGTTTTTGGGTCCGTGACTTGTGGGGTCATTTTGAGGCCCCAAATTGCGTTTTTAGGGATCACCACAATAAAAAAATGACCTCTAATATATAATATCAAAACTTGTATTCCTCGGATATACCTTTCCAATTGGCTATCATGCACCTAAAACAGAGATCGTATGCAAAAGTTACGACCCCAGGAAGTTGATGTACTAACTTACCCAAACGGGGCCCACATGACTTTTGGCGCTTCATCTCCCATGGTTAGGTTTTTGGATGTCTAGGATTTTTTACATTAATTTTTATTGTAAAAAGGCCTTCAAAGCCTCATTGTAATCATCTACTTGCAAATGAGTGCAACTGTCATATCTCTTCTCAGAGATAAGCTGCCACCATTCCAGCAAGCTTGTTTTCAGCTGCATTTTATAGTTTCAACTTATTTCCTTATTGAATAGAAAACCAATTTTATTGTATCTCTGTTATTCTGTGTTAAGCATCCTTTAATAATCTGTATTCATTTCTTTCTTCTCATAAAATCCATATCAATTTTGGCATCACTTCTTGAGAGAATTGAGTAATTCTTGCTACGACACTTTCTTGGTAAGCCTGTTTTCAAATAATTTCTTATCCAACTTACCCAGTGAATCCATTGAAGGAAGAATCCCTCTATCTTGATTATCCTTGTATAAAAATATCATCTTCCAACTCCATTGAACCCAAGTGTTGAAATCACTAATCAATAGGCTAATAGACGGTTTGCTAATACATCTAAGTCTTATCGAATAATGTTTCCTCATAACTCTCATATAGTCAAGAAATTGTTCTAAGGAATAATTCCTTTATCCCTAATGGATCAACAACCATGGGTTTCCAATATATTCAAGCCTTTGGATATGTCTACAATACCAAGATATCCTTGTGCTATGCCTCAAAAGTTTGAAAAATGGTTGACCAAATTTCATAGTAATAATGTCATCATTGTTGAAGAACATTTAGATAACTTTTGGGGATCTTTTCACCATAACCCTCTTAATAATGAAGATGTAGATATAAACTTTCACATGCACTCTATGTGAATAATTTTCATATCTAAAAAGTGTTTCCTAGTGAACTAATAATAACACCCTAGATGTTATCACTAAACAATTCTACACTGAAAATTATTGACTGAAAACATATGTAGAGGAAACACAAAGATTGGAGATGAATCATCATTATACATGAGCAACAATTTCAGTTCTGTAATCTTTTTAACATCAGAAATCCTGAGGGAAAAACAAGCCCTCCCAACCAATACAATATCACCAAAATATGAGGACAACCTTGTCCTCCAAAGTCACCAAAATTGAGAACAACCTTGTTCTCCAATAATTTTACAAACAAAAAAAACAAACCTTAGAAATATCCTTGGGAATCTCCTCTACACATGAATCTATTTTAGACCACCTGTATGACCTGTTGATGTCACCTTTCAACCTATATGGATTTGTACCTGCCTAGAAAACTCATATATGTGATTCATCAACTGACAACCCGCAGACATGCGTTTTTTGTTCCACTACAAATTGTGTATACCCTATACATGATTCTTCATTATCCAACCCATGTATATACACACTTCGTCCTCCTGTAAACCATGTATGGTATGAAAAAATTTCTCCACATGTGCAACCTTCTTTGCTCCTCTCTGTTGAGAAATATTCGCCACCTTGCAGACTTCCCCTTTTCCGAGATCACCAATCCTCCTAGGACAAGTGCATACTCATTTATGTTAGATACATCATGTCTCCACACACTCTACATGATATGTAATGTCACAATTACCTCTCTCATTTATATACAAATCCTAGGGTTCAAAATGGAATCCCCTCCATAAGTCAGCATTGAATTAGCCTTTCCTTCTGGGTGTGAAGCCCCAACGCAAGCCCACAATTCCCATCATCAAACCCATGAAGCCCCTACTCAAATCCAAGGATTTTTTCACCAAACCAAAAGTTTTATGAGGTTCCCACGATGGTTCCCACATTCCCAACCATAGGTTCATGTGAGAATACCTACCCAAAGCTACAAAAATCAACAGAAGATATAGTTATGAGACTCTTCTCTGCTACCTTTGTAGAAGATGCCAAGAAATGGTATAATAGTCTTCCTAGCAAGAGTATCAAAACTTGGGATGACTTCCATAAGGTCTTTATGAAAATATGGGGGACTAAAATGGATCCTAGAATTTTATCATTGCAATTAAATAAAATAAATAAGAAAGAGAATGAAACTTTTAAAGAATTTAATGCTAGATTTGAGAACTTACTTCAGCAAATCCCAAACAATGTTATCCCATAGGAGGATGTTGTCCTCCTCCTCTATACCAATGCCTTTGAGGGTAAATTTAGGTTTATGCTTAAGGAAAAGTCCCCAAATACTCTTGGAGAAGCACAATATCAAGTTGCTAATATTGAAGAAAATATTATATCTTTCAAAGTGGAACCGTTTCATGTTCATAGAACTAAGGTTGAGACCAAGACAAGGACCTTACATAACACCGATATTTCTCAAGACCCTGTGACATTGATGAATCAAATATTTGAACAAATCATAACCAACCTTTCTCAAAATCAAACCCTCATGATGAACAACATTTCTAACATGGAGAAGGCTTAACAACAAGCCTTTCATCTTAAACCTCAATACAATGGTCAACCACAAATATGAAACCCATGATGCAAACCTATGCCTCCAAATGAGTAATGGGTTCCTAATACATTAGCCCCTACTGATGTCATAATCCAAGAGGAGAGACCTTGGTGTTTTCCTTATGGAGATGCTCATTAGAAGCATGAGTGTCCCAGAATCTATGAACTTTCTTGATACATTGGATCCCACTATACCATATCTGATCCAGGTGGATATTGGTGGCCACCCACCTATCCCACTGGCTTGAAAAAAAGTCTTCCACCTTGGCAGTTTTTTTTCTAGTTTTCGGGTCTCAAACTTTTGGGGTTGTTTTGAGGCCCTAAATAGCATTTTTAGGGCTCTCCACAATCAAACTATCAATGGAGTCAGAGTCTAATGGAAACATGTGTATTCCTCATATATACCTTTCCAATGATCTATCGTGCACCCTAAATGGAGATTGTATGCCAAAGTTACGCCCCCGGGAAGTTGATACACCAAACTACCCAAAACAGGGTCCACAAAACTGTTGGCTTTTCATCTTCCAGGGTTAGGGTTATGGATTTTATTTATGATAACAAGGCCTTTGGAGCCTCATTGTAAAGTTGTCTTCTTGCGAATGTGAGTAGCCATCGCATCTCTTCTCAGAGATAAGATTCCACCATTCTAGCGAGTCTTTCACTCTGTATTTATGCAATTTTGTACATTTCTCTCATTAATAGAAATTGTGTATTATTGTATATTTGTGTTTATGGTTGCATCTCTGATATATTTCTATTATATTATTGGATATCCAAGATATCTTTGTACATTTATTTATTATATCTCTACTCTCATTTTGTGTCGAAAATAATCTGGATCAATATCCTCCCAAGAGTACTTTAACATGATAATGGAACAACTTGAACAAGCTAAGTAAACTAGAATGGAAATTTTGAATCAAATGGATGAAGAGTCAAGGGAGAGGCTAAAAAAAAAGGAAATCCAATTTTATACTAGAAAGAAGAATCCACCTAAGACCCTTCCTGGTGGTCCAAGACTCCCTCAACCTAGGCCTTCTTTGCCATCAATTCCTCCTCCTCATCCAACCTTGCCTAAGAATAATGATATAAACTTGAATATTGATATGGATAATGATTTAACAAATATTAATGTACATGTTCCCCTTACTAAGATAATGAAAATTCTTTCCATGAGGGACAAGGTAAAAATGTTTTTGAATGTTTGGGAAGAGTCTGAGGATCCTTCTATATTGTTACAAGCTAATCATAATGAACCAACCAGACAAGAACATGTACCTTTTTTCATCTCCTTAGTAGTGAATAGCTTATGGCTTCGTAATTGTATGCTTGACTCTAGGGAATCTACTTATGTGAACACTTTAAAGGTCATTAATCAGTTAGGGTTAAAGATCATAAAGGATTATGGAAATGTCTTGGGATTGAATAAAACACTATCAAGGTGTGTGGTTTGATTAAGGATATTGGCATTCACATTTCCAATTATCTGAAGGTTTCTATTGTGATGGATGTTGTAGTCATTGATGTACCTAATGTTTGGGGAATGCTTTTATCCAAAAAATGGGCGGCAACATTGGGTGGAAACTTACAGATGTACTTGTCTTTGGCCACCATCCCAATAGGAAATGGGAATTACGCTACCTTTAACAACCAACAAAGAATGAAAAATCACATAGAGGATCCTAATAATGAGGATGATTGGAGTGATCATGAGTTTCACAGACTGTTGAATTTGTACAAAGAAAAACATTGTGGTAAATTCTATAAAGAACCCATTGATCCTCCTATTGATCCTTACTTGTCTCAATACTTGGGTTTTTTCCCTTTTTCTCAAGAATATGACATCAATGAAGTGATACATACTAATAGCAAGAACTACCAAGAAAAACTTGACAAGTACAAATACAAACATTTGGGCTCCATTACAATTTTGAAACCAGGCAATGAAAGGAAATTGCATTTGTCTGAGGATGATCAAAATAACATTTCCTTAATAAGTCCCCACCCTCCTACTTTGGAAAAAAGTCAAGATACTCAAGAAGGTAAATAAATGGTTGACTCTAAATTAAAAGAGGAATATTTTCAACAAGGGAAATTGGTATGTATGTGGGACAAGAAAAGGGATAAGCCAAATATCCGCAAGGAATTTGATTGTTTGTGGCAACGTCCTTGTAAGATTAAGAAGAATTCTAAGGATGATTCCTTTTATTTTTCTATGTTTAAGGGAAGGAGATAGCCACTGACCATTAGTTGATCCCTTCTTAAACCTTATTATGCGGAAGGAACCTAACTTCTAGAATAGTTTATGTTGGACAATTGGTTTAGATTGATGGGAAATTGCTTTGGATAGTTGATTGTCATTGATGTCAACCCTTGGAGAGTAATATTGTAGACTGATTTCAACCCTTAGAGATTGATTTTGTAATATACCAGATATAAAATGTATGCAGAAAAGAAATAAAATGTTAGTAATGGAAGAATAACAACAATATAACCAGAACATTCACCACAATAACACTGGAATGATAAGAGAATAATAACAGAAATAACACTTTGAATCTGAAAGCAATGTTCACGAGCCTCTTCGAGGGGGAAACCTCCAGTTGAGAAGAGCTCTATTACAATATTATCCAAGCTAGGGATCTCATACCCTCGACTCCTATTTATACTAAAAAGAATCATCTAGAGGAAGATCCTTCTAGAAGCGGAAACTTCTATTAGGTCTTCTTACATCGACCTTATTCTATTTTATTGAAAGGACTTATTAATATTGACCTTTATTACATCCGAATATATTGTTCTACCTATGTGTGGGTTAGGACCCTAACATGTCCGCCCCCTTAAAAACAACCTTGTCATCAAGGCTTGAGATGAGGAAATTGCTGCAAAATGGTAGTTGGTTCCCAAGTGGCGTCTGTTGGAGTTGTATCTTTCCACTGGAGTAGCACTTCCTTGATGGTTCTCTAACATAGGTGACACTCACACTGGTCCAAAACTGCTTCTGGTTGTAGCCAAATGGATCCTTCTTCAACTAACTTTGGAAGGTTGGTTTGAATTTGGCACTTAGCTCCAATCACCTTCTTTAAGCATGAAACATGAAAAACATGATGTAGCTTCGAATGGTTGGGAAAAGCTAACTGATAGGCTACTTGTCCCACACGCTTGAGAATGGTATAAGGACCATAAAATTTGGGCGCTATCTTCTGACAATGCTCGGCCTTGAGGGAAGTTTGCTTGTAAGGTTGCAGTCGAAGAAACACTTGATCCCCTTCTGACGTTAAGAGCGACCTTGATATGCTTGTTGCTTCATGTGATTTTGTGCCATGACCAAATTCTCTTTGAGGGTACGGAGAATAGCCTCTTGAGCTGTAAGTGTTAGGTCAACCGCCTAGACCTTCGAGGCACCTGGTAAGTATGAGAGAACTGAAGGTGGCTTATGTCCATATACCTCTTCAAAAGGAGTCATGTGTGTATTTGTATGGTATGAAGTGTTGTACCACCATTTAGCTAGGGGTAACCATTGAGCCCACTGATTTTTCTTTTTTGAGGAAAAACACCTCAAATATGTTTCAAACACTTGTTGACAACTTCTGTTTTGCCATCAGTCTAGGGATGATAAGTTGTGATGAGATGCAATTCGGTGCCTTGTATCTTGAACATTTCTTACCAAAAATTGCTTGTGAAAGTTGGGTCGTGATCAGAAACAATAGAGTGCGGCATGCCATGAAGCTTGAAGACCTGATCCATGAAAATTTGAGCCACCATGGATGATGTAAATGGGTGTTGAAGGGCGCAGAAATGAGCATACTTGGAAAGGTGATCAACAACCACCATGATGACGGATTTATTTCCCGATTTGGGTAAGGCAGTAATAAAATCCATAGAGATATCCTTCCAAATAGCAGGTGGAATCGGGAGTAGTTGTAGTGTGCCCGAAGATTTGACTGTTTCTCCCTTATTGCGTTGACACACATCACATTTAGCTAAAAAATTATGAATGTCCCATTTCATACCATCCCAAAAAAAGGAACGTTTGGCCCTGTCATAGGTTTTGGTGAACCCGGAGTGCCCTGCTGTGGGTGTAGCATGAAGCTCAGAAAGTACCATGGATTTAATCTTTGATTGTTTACTTAAATACAAATAGCCTTTGTATCGAAGTTCATCATGGAGCCAATAGTACCCTGGGGAAGCTGGAGCATTGGACTGCGATTGTTGGATCAACTGCGAACTTTTGGGATCTTGTAGCCATTCCTGGCGAACGACGTGGAGCCAATCTGGTACAATGAATGAAAGAGAAAAAAGGGATCCTTCATCTTCATATTTTCGGGAAAGTGCATCC
>SNQJ01S0032899.1:83024-93538 GCA_010110895.2 Picea sitchensis | reverse complement strand
AATGTTCATGACGTGGGACATTTACATGGTTGTTTTCTTCCAAGTCAATAGAATTGATGATGATATCATTTCCAGGCATATGCGACAGCATGTGGCTATTATGATTTATAACATCCTTATTTCTATAGAACAAGTAAGGGAACATTGGATATTTTGGTGCAGACCGTAAGCACCTCAAATTGATATGGGTCAAGTCATCATATGTTTGGTTGTTTGTGCGCATTCTATTCAGAATTGCAATGAATGTTTCCTTTGTCTGGCACATTGTAGTATGCAAATCAAATCATTTAATATTGTCTCTCCAGAAGTCATGGGTCATTGTTTCCATGTTAACGATAGGTTGTTCAAATATCAAAGAATCTTGGATGGGTTGTGCCTGGTAAAGATCGCCCAAGAAGATCATGTCAATGTTTCCAAAGTATTTGGTCTGCACATGTTTTATGCTTCTTAGCTGGCTGTCAATGGAATACAATAACCGACTTCCAATCAAATATGCTTCATCTATAAAGACAAGTTGGAGTTTCTCGTAAATCTTAGATAATGTATCCGACATTTCTTTTCTAAGTGGAAGAAACTGTGACTTATTAAAAGGCATTAAAAATGCAGAGTGGACTGTTGTTCCACCAACATTGTATGCAACTATTAGGCCCTTTGGTTTCATAGGATCAGAGAAATTATTTGAATCATAGATTTGTATAAGAATTTGGAACAATGCTTTAGCCATGAATGTCTTGCCTATTCCTGCTTCGTCTATAAGGAATGCGTGCACATGACTGTTCATGTTCAACCGTTTTTTAAGGGCAATGTCCTTTACAATTGTTTGTTGTTAGCGATTCAACAAACGTCTTATTCTGTGGTATTCATTATTTTCAGTTAGGAAAGGATGTTTTGTAACTTGAAAACCAAGGTTGATACGTTTTTCACTTTCAGCGGCTGGAGGACGAGGAAAATCCGCTTGTAAGTCATAGGACTCAGAAGGAGTTCTGGTTGTTTTTGGGTTTCTGAATGTCTCATCATGATCGCCAGGGTTTTCTAGGTCATTAAGTGAAACTTATAGATCGCCCCATGTTGGATTAACATTGTAGGTAAATCTAGCTTCATTGATATGCACTATAGTCTCAAAGGCAACATACACAACGTCCCATGTAGAGATGTTATGTATTAATGTCCCTTCATTTTCATGGAACATAATGTACATCAACAATTTTTCTCTACAATAGTTTTCATAGTCACAATGTTTGTTTTATTTGACAAACCGTATAACAGAGGTTTTTTTCTTTTTGATATGGGTGTCCCATTTTTTTTGTAATGTGATATGAATTATGCTAACTAGATATGCCTAATAGGAGATGGACGTTGGATGTAATAATCAATAATAGAGCAACATATGACGTCCTATGAATTGTCAGGTTCTTGTTGCAGCAAAACCGGTGGTTTAAGCATAAATGTGCGTTTTTCAAGTGGAGATGTGTTTATGAAGACACATTTTCTTGAACTACAAGTGAGGGGCAAAGAAAGGGCAATGCGAACTGCTTGCTGAGAAGACATTTGTTGAAGATTAAGCAATGTATTTCCAAGGGTGTGTATCATTTGTATGGCATCAATATGACTTCTTTTATGTTCTTTGCATATTTTTCTGAATGTAGATGCCATATATTTGTTAATCTTCGTCATATACGAGGTGGAGTAGGATGCTGCAGCATATGCATTCAACACGTACTGTGCATCTGTATTTGTTTTCCACATAACTGGCATGTCCTTGGAGAAACTGTTGTTCCAAATATGGGAGAGTTTTAGTTTAAGGAAAAGTGTTGGTTGCCTAAGTGTTATTTGTATGGATTGGATGTAGTCATCTTCTGATAGATTTACCTATGTCAAGAAGGCATCAAAGCTCATCATTTCATGGAATCCTCCTTGTTCTAGAAATGCGAACAAGGATTTAGATTTCTCAACAACAACACTGTCATCTAAACTAACTGGCTCTATGATTCTTGTAGCTCTCATTGGCGGAATGGGAAAGTTGTATATGCAATGCGAGATTTTTTGTTTTCTACAACTTCTTGTTTGGTAATGTCTATGGAATTTCGCAAGGTCTGGTTCCAAATGATCTATATTGCATGTTATGTATTTATCCACAAATTGTTCGATCTCTAATTCTTGTCATCTCCATAGACTGGTGCACCCTCTATCCACAACAAAGCGTGGGCATGCTCATTTCCCCTATTCTGGAATTGAGTCACAAAAACCGATATTTTTCCGAAAAATGTTTCATCATGGCATATCAATTGTCTCAAAGAATTTATTCTATGTCTATAGTATCAAGTACATGTCATCGGGTCTTTTCTTATGAGGTAGTCAATGTCGTTATTTTCCATTGTATCGTTTTTTTTTTATGTTTCCTGTTACTATGTAGGTCAGAAACGACAACCACCAATGGATCCCAGCAATGCTCTGCACTTGTAAATCTGATGAAAAATGTTGGCGGCCCTAATTGCCAGATCATTGTAAATACTTTTTTTTGTTTTGTTGCAAATAGTCAGGAGAGGTGCGGATGTTCTTGAAATCTATGTATCCAATATGAGATTTCATAATTTTTTCTAGGTTTACTTTGTACTTCACATCCTTGGCCAAAAACTTTCTTCCTTGTAACTGGCCTTTTCTTATTTGGATCCACACGTAGGACAAAACTTTCTCTATTATTATGCGCATTGTTTTGAAAAACAAATTTGTTATGTGACAGGAGAAGTAACCGCTTGAATGTAGTAGCTCCCATCAGACTATTTTATGATAATTGAATCGTTCTGTAATATCAGTTCCACGTGGATCTCCATAGAATAGTGTTGGAAAGTTCATTTCCTCAGCAAATTTTTCCTTGAATATTCCAAGTGGACGCTACCCCTCGCCAGGTGCGATTACAACAATTTTGTCTTGCAAGTCACGAATGCACTGTGAATCAGTGAATCCATGGACCAATGTTTTAGCAGGTGTTTCAATCTCTGATTCATCACTTGTATTAGAATCACTAGGATTTTCGAGAGTCTCTACAGAGTTGCCATGTTCTTCTGTGAGACACTGTTCTAGTTGGCATTTATACAAATGTTCTCTACTTTGTATAGGGACCTTGAACATAATTATTTTAATGCTTTCATAATAGAATGCACACACACTTTGCTTGTCTGATACACATTTTTATATTGCAAGCGTCTTTTCAGAGCCACAACGATTGTAATTGTATTGTTAATGAACCGTGGCAACACTTTTTGCACAACATCTAGCTGAACAGGCACATTAATAATTGATCCTGTTAAGCCCATCTGGGGTCGCTTATACCCCCAAGGTCTGATTTGAGAAAATGCAATTCACAGAGAGACAAGTCTCTCCTCAAGTTACGTAAGTGCACTTACATCTCCTAGTGGTGTATTACATCTTATTCGGTCAGGGGTAGCAAACTGTGGTAGTTTTCCATTTTCAAGCGATCGTTTGCATGGAAGATAAAATTTCTCATTGGAAAATGGTTTATCATGGGATGTCAGCCAGAGGTATTCTGCTTTCAAATTAGGCATGAAAGACTTACTGTTTTTTGAAAAATTCAATTGTTCACAAATTGCACATGCAATGGAAGGAGTGTCTTTCATTTGTTTCATGTAGTTCTGTCTTGCATTTTTTTTTCGCTGGGTAGAAATTGTTTCCTATTTTTCATGTACACCACGAACTGCCATAGTTGCATGACCATTCTGGGATATGCAAGCGCACATGTTTATGTTCTGTTCTACACAAACAAATTTATTTATATTGTCCTATGTGGGTTTCTCTCTAAAAGGAAGTGTAGCAATGTTTTTTCTCTCGCGCATGACCTTTTTCAAGTTGTGGTAACTTACTCTATGTTTCTTGCCCAAGGGCGGGATGACCTGGTGGAAATTGGGATGAATTTCAATCTCACCCAGTTTCTTAGAAACGATTTTACGCTTTTTTTCAAGGCCTCTATTTTCTTATCAAAAGTCGGATGAATTTGATGAATAATTTTTTTCAAATTGTGATAAATTACTCTACATTTTTTGTTGAAGCCGTCTATGGCCTCATCACAACTAAAATTAATTCTACGCATGTTTTTTTTGTTCAAGCCCTGCCTGCCCATATCGCAACTAGGAGAACTCTCGTTTTGACTAAAAACCATTCCACGCGTATGCAGATTCGATGTCGTTTGGGTGGCATGCACACTCAACCTTGAACTACCAATATCTCCAAGAAAAAGGTTCATAATGGATATGTGTTGTATCTGTTTTCAATGACAGGATGTGAATTATTCGATCGTAATTTGAATCGGTAACCCAGGAATGGATAGTTCCAGCTAGCGAGGCTGACCAAACTTGGAGCTTCACCCTGAATACCATAGACAACCATTGCAAATAGAATCTTCAACCCTCCATATTTCCTTCTTCATATAGAAGCACCATGTTCACAAGGTATTCCTGCCAACTTCCAACTCTCGACATATTTTCCACGAGATATGGGCAAAGGTGCTGATGCAAGCACCTAAAAGCCTATTCGCTGTCGCCTATAATACCATTGCAGAAGGACTATACAGTGTAAAGATGTAGCGAATGAACATCGAACTCAGCTGCTACCAAACAAAAAATTGCATTAAACAGACCATCTCCACAGCTAGTCACAACATTTATTGCCAGTTGTAAACCATAGCAATCTATGCCATCCAAACTTTGTTTCCATTACGATTGAAGGTCTTTGTACAACATTTGTTCATAATGGACACTAAGGGCATCGACATCATGTAACACGATGCAATATGGATTGCCAGATGCAGTTTTGTTGAATAGTAGATATCTTGTTTTTCTTGTCAATGACCATATGCCAACTGATATATTCAGCCAGTTAGACAACCACTAAATACAAAATGTATCTCCCCAAAGTCCCCTCTGATGTGCAGGTAGAACTGGAGATGCAGACAACCGCATATTTGAAAAATACGTAGCTAAATCATGAATTCCATGCAACTACCGAAGAAAATCATATTCCAGTTCTTATTCATAGGACTGCAAAGCCTCAACATCGCCATTTTTAAAACAGGCCAATAAATAATCTATCAATCCATTGCGCAGGTCGGTTGACAAATATCAGAAATGCAATAGAACCCGGAATGTATCAAAAAGGAAATCCCCAACAGTATACGAGAATGCATCCAATCTAAAAAGGCCATTCCTATGCAAAACCACGTCAATGCTGTCATGTACAATGGAATGTGTATCTTTTTCATACGACTCAACATCTATTACCTCTTTCATCTTTTCAACTGTCATTTTGAAGTTGTTTGCTAGATACTTTCAGTTTCTATCAAAAGAGAGAAAAGCACAGGCAAAAAATAAAAACTAGCAAAATAAAAAAGAAAATAAAAATAGCGCACCAATCCCCGTATGTATCTTTAAACCTTCTTCTTCTCAACTATAACTATATTTCATAAAAAAAAACCAACAATTGTTTTTAATGCTATTCAGTTTGAAACAAACATAGGGTATTTGCAGTTTGAACCATTGCAACAAATAAGAAAGAAAAATATTAACATGGACCCAACATTATCTTCTAAAAAAAGAGATATAGAGAAGAAAAGTCGATGGAGTCCCCCTACCTCAGCAGGGTTCTGCGACCTCCCGGTCTCTGGATCGATCTTCTTCTGAGCTGAAATGGCTCTTGGGGCTTCTGCTAGAACCCTTTGAACGAATCCACAGGTCCTCTCTCCCCTTTGTGCAGGTCCTGCAAAAACCCACGACTACTCTGAGCGCTCTGGGTGAAAATTCAAAATAGTGTGGGTGATAGCCCTCAGGATAGGCCCCACCTCCATGCGATCACCTCCTGTGACCATATGCTAATCCATAGGGAACTTTTTGCATTTTGCAATTTCGATGATCCTGATGTCAAGTCTCTCGACCCTTCAATCCCTAAATGCCGAAATGGGGCTCAGCAATGATTAACCCCTGCCAAAATCTCAGTCCATGTGACTGCTTCCTCCGTGACCACAACCCTACTCTAAAGACACGTCGCGTTTCGCGACTTCAGGGTTTTCTACGCAAAGTGCCCCGGCTCCTTGTCCTCAGAATTGCCAAAATGTCGAACCCCGAAAGGGCTCGCGAGTGACCTAACGTAAGTTTCCTTGACTCCGGAACTCTCACCACTCCTTTGAATTCCACCGTACGTATCCTCTGACTGATACTGGGGACCCACCTTTCGGCGTTTCGCTCTTCGTGATTTCGGGAGTTGTGTTGACCATGAAACTCTACCTCTTGACTCCCGAAACCCCGAAACCCAAAATGTCAAATAAGGTTGACTCCTCCAATGCACCAAGCACATGCCACCTATTACCCACTAATTTCAGATTTTCGGGACTCGAGCAAACAACCAACAATCGTTCCTCTTCCCTTATGATTTCCTGAATTCCCGAAATGATCTATCGGCTCAACTGACCATGATCAACGGTTCACGTTGATTCTTGATATCTGGGTGGTGGGCTCGTCCAACTCCTAACCACCTTACAACTCCACTGGATCCTATGGTCCTTGCGATTTCTCGAGTTCTCCACAAAGAATTCTGACCGTACGCATCTTCTTCTCAAGGAATTTTGGCCAATGACATGGCATCCTCCTTCCGTGCTTACGATTTATTCCTGACTTGGAAGATTTTTAGAGTTTCGAAGGCCTCGGATTCGACTCTTCCTCTTGCGAGCTCGGTTCCTTTAGGTCTCGTATACATTATAGAAAAATTGTCCCTTCTAATCTTTTCCCTCTCGGATATTTAATCCTACGCACACTTTGCGTTCGAGGATCTTGAATAACTCAGATTCGAGAATTTTTCTTGAAAAGAAAACTCCTTACGTCCACTTGGCATCTGCCTGCTCGATGCTCACCTTGCAGAGCCTATAGATTATTGAGCAACCCTGTGAGTGTCTTCTCTTCGACACTTCTCTTTTCTCATAACTCGAAGTAGAGTTCCCTAGTGCACTCTATGCACTCACTCGATGCCCTCTTGGCATATCTCTACAGAACCTTCAGTAGTTCTGTCTTCCTTGAACTCAAGACAGAGTTCCTTCCTGTGCACTCCTTGCACCCCTGCTAATGAAGGTTAAACACTATCCCTCTTGAGCTTTCCTGAGGTTGTCTCACCTCTGTCAATGCACACCTTGTGGACTATGTGCACTGCTTGCACTCGGAACCTCCAAGATGGGAAGAAATTGAAACTTATGAAATACTTCACCAGTTATGCATTCAAAACATGAAATGCATAAAAAACATGCAAACACATACATACAATTCATGGCAGGAAAAACTACTCTTCTATTAATTCAGAAATGCTTATACAAGGTATTTACAAAGGATGGACTGTAACAAGTCTCAGCTCTCTCTCGAGACCTCTCTGCTCTGGTCTCTCTTCCTATCTCTCTCCTTCTCTGGCCTATCATTCTCTTATTACAAAGAGGTCTCTCTCGATATTATCCTCAACCTCACCGTCTTTGAGTTATCGCCATCACAGAGCAGCTCCTACGGCTACATTACATAAATGGATGCCCATTCCTGACTACGTCCTGGGCTTGCTGCAGGCAACCATTAAAGGAAACCTCAACCACTACCTGTACAAAGGCGTGGTCTGGCATTAAAAGACTTACAACATTTATTGAAATTTCAAATTTCAAAATTGAGAGGGCTGTGCCTCTCCCTTTCTCCATTAAATGCGTGCTAGATGTGTTGGCTGGCTGGCACGCTGCTGACATGGAGCGATGCTTCTGCATCATACTCCTCAGCTGGAAAAATCATGATCTCTTGATCATGAGCTCCTCTTCTCCAGTGTTGAAATCCACCTGGATCCCAAACTTTCCCTTGGAGTTGTCCATCTGATCCTCTGCTTCGTTGTTGTTGTTGCTACTGCCCTGCTTCTCTTGTAGGCTCTCTTCTGCTCGGCTTCTCGTTGCTGGTAGTCTCTGCTGCTGAACTCAACATCAGCTTTTTGATTTCTTCAATTACCTCGTCCAGTTGCTCCAGTGGTTGACTCTTTGTATGCAGTCTTCTCTGTCGCACTTCTGTCTTCTCAATGGGCAGATATGCTCGATCTCCCCTACTATATTTATCTCTCTTTGTGGCACTAATGGACACTCTCCTGCAAACTCCAGTTCTGCAGTCTCCTCAATGAATTGTTGCTCAGATTCTTCTTGTGGCAGTTCTTTTGCTTCCATTTCTCCTCCTGGCATAGTTCCAGCTTCTTCCAGCTTCTCCCCATGCTCGTATGTTCCACTACCTGCTTCCAACTTAGCCTGTTGGATGTGCAAACTTTCCACCATCACCCTCCTTTCCAGGGCTTCCACTTCTTCACACAGGTCAGCAAAATCCATGTTGTCTACTTCCTCTTCTTATTCTTCTTCTTCTGCAGCTTCCAGTATTGTAGTGATTTCTTGTCCAACATCCTGGCTGAAAATTTTGAGCCATTCTGTTGAATGCTCATCTTTTGCTTCTTGGGAAAACGTCAGTGTCTGCTCCATTTCTTCATCCATGATAGTTTCTTTTGGTTGTCCTCTTGCTATTGCTGCATCTGCAACACATTCTATGGACTCAACTGGGCTACTTGGTATGAACAACTCTATTCCTCCAATGATCATAAATCTCTTCTGATTCTCTCCTGTCAGCACTCCTTGCTGATTTGAAATCTCCTCTGAGTTCATGAGACTTTCAGACAGTCTCATCTCTTTCCCCTTGCCCACCTGGAAATTTGGGAATTTTCTGTTGCCCACCTGGCAGTCTATGAGATCGTCTGATCCCATCTCATTGCCCACTTTGCAATCTAAACTTTCACCACTTCCCCCTTGGCAGTAAGCGAGACCTTCCACTAATCTCTTTCCATTGCCCACCTGGCAACTTGAAAGTCCACTTTTTCCCACCTAGCAATTTATGAGATCCTTTGTTAATATCATACCATTGCCCACCTGGAAATATGAATTTCCATGGTTGTCCTCCTGACAGTCTATGAGATCCTCCAATGATCTCATTTCATTGCCCACCTGGCAATTCGAAAATTCATCCCTGCCCTCCTGGCAGTTTATGAGATATGAAACTGATCCCTCTTCCTCATCACTAAGGGTTTCTCTGACTTCTGGCTCACAGATGCAAACCAACTCTGTGTCATTGAGGCTTTCAGTATACCTCATCCACTTCCTCAACTCTTGTTGTTGTTTCCTGGCCAACAACTTTTGAACAGGCCATTTGGCTTTCCTGTTCAAAGGCCATTCATACCTCCAGTGTACTTTTGCCTCCTGCTGCATCTTCAATGTCAGTTGTTCCATTCTCGCCCTTATCTCATAGAGTTCTTTGTCAATATTTGCTTTACTCATCTGCTGGTGGTTTCCTCTTCCACCACGCTCATGGCCTTTAGTAGCCATTTCCATCTTTCACTTTCCCTCCTGGCAAGCCTATGGATCACTCTACGTATGAGAGCATCTCCATCTCCTCCTACAGCTCACCTGGCTGTCTATCATTTTCTTCACACCTTGCAACAATCACCATAGAGATTTAACACCCTGCTTCTTTCACCTGTTGTATACAGATGAATCTCTACTCCTGATTCCACTTGATGTTACCAGAATTTCTCCCACCATCTCTCCTTTGTCTGTGAACAAAGTAACGGTCTCATATTTCTCTCTTGTCTGAAATCTACAGACAAAAATATGCTTTGATACCACTTGATGGTATCAGACTGTATCCCTTCACAGTCCTCCTCTTGTCTATGATATGCAAATAGAAAATCTGTTGGCTCTCATACCACTTGATGGTGTGTATCAGAGTATTTTCTTTATCTACTCTTCCTCCCTCTGCTTGCAGTCTACAGACAGAAAGTGGCTCTAATACCACTTGATGTAGTCCCCCTACCTCAGCAGGGTTCTGGGACCTCCCAGTCTCTGGATCGATCTTCTTCTAAGCCGAAATGGCTCTTCAGGCTCCTGCTGGAACCCTTTGAACGAATCCACAGGTCCTCTCTCCCCTTTGCGCAGGTCCTGCAAAAACCCACGACTACTCTGCGCGCTCTGGGCGCAAATTCAAAACAATGTGAGCGATAGCCCTCAATCTAGGCCCCACCTCCATGCAACCACCTCCTGTGACCATATGCTAATCCGTAGGGTGCTTTTCACATTTCACGATTTCGGCGATCCTGATGTCGAGTCTCTTGACTCTTCAATCCCCAAATGCCGAAATGGGGCTCAACAGTGATTGACCCCTGCCTAAATCTCGGTCCATGTGACTACTTCCTCCTTGACCACAACCCTACTCCAAAGACACGTCACATTTCGTGACTTCGAGGTTTTCTACGCAAAGTGCCCCGACACCTTGTCCTCAGAATTGCCGAAATGTCGAAGCCCAAAAGGGCTGGCGAGTGACCTGACATAAGTTTCCTTGAATCTGGAACTCTGACCACTCCTTTGAATTCCACTGCACGTATCCTCTGACTGATACTGGGGACCCACCTTT
>SNQJ01S0032899.1:40929-63547 GCA_010110895.2 Picea sitchensis | reverse complement strand
GTGTGATAGGAAGAAGGGGAGACAGAGAGGGTTGTAGAAAGAGAAAGAGGGGTAGAGAGAGAGATAGACAGAGAGTCTGAGACTAACAATGAGGAGAGAGAGAAAGGGTGGGAGAGAGGTGGAGAGATGGTTAGCGTATTAGGTGAGGGAGGGACAAAGGGGAAAAGGGATGGGGGAGGGGAGAGAGAGACAGTGGAAGAGGGGGGATACACAGAGGGAGTAGGTGTGAGAATGCGAGGCATGGGAAGGAAAGGTCTAGGTTTAGGTATTTCCATGCCTTGCAATGTCTAGGTATTTCCATGTCTAGGTCTTACCATGTATAGGAGAGAGAGAGAGAGAGAGAGAGAGGTTCAAAGTGAGGGGGAGAGAGGAGTAGATGTATGAGAGAGAGAGGAGACATAGTGGAAGGGAGGGGGGAATAATAAATAAGAAATAGGAAATAGGAGTAGCATGCTCCTGAAACATATGCATGTTCCTGGAACATGTGTGTGTTTCTATAACACATGTGTGTTCCTAGATTACATGTGCATTCCTAAATCATGCGTGCATTCTTAGGAACACATGTGAATTCCAGGAGCGCATGCACATTCCTAGAAAGTGTTTGTTATTTAAAATTCAATTTTTTTTGGGCGGTGATGACAAGTTTAACGTACGTGTATGTTAACTTGGTTTCCTCATATACATCTATATATATGTGTGTGTGTGTGTGTGTGTTTGTATGTTATTTTTCTATAGGATACAAAAATTAGTTGTTAACGAAACTATAGATATAGAAAGAGTCTTCTTTGCAGATTCCAAATATATAGTTTTTTTTTCAAATTAATAATTTTTTACTATTTTTAATCTATTTTTGTCTTTGCATATATCAAAATCCTAGAACACATATATTTTATTTATACTATAATTTTTTGTTGGCTTAACCATTTCTAAAACGAGCTATACTACTAGAAGACACCATTATATACAATATAAATAAATAAATTATTTTGATCATTTTAAGAACCTCATAGCCTACATGTAATTTCAAGGATATATTGGCTTTCATAATTTACAAAAAACGTAAAATTAATATTATAAATTTCCAAAAAATACATTGCACTAGAAAAATGGTTTCTCTACAATTACACAAGCTTTGGGAATGAAATTCCATTGTTAATGTACTCAACAACTCCACCAAAGGAGAAATATACCTTATATTTTGTTGGAAAAATAACATACAATTATTAGAAAAAATCAAAGTTCACATAGTTATTCACAATTTCTATGAATAAAAGTTGTATATTAAGAAAACTAATTCAATTTCCTGTGTTTCATATTTTTACACCATATTCAAATTCATTGTAAAAGTACCTTGAATAATCCATCCAACTTAACAAATGGCTATTTTTCCATGTTTTCATTGCCTCTAGTCACGAGAGACCAAAGTCAACAAATTTCAACCATATTCCATATTTAAGGAGCTATGTAAATTATTGAATGGCCATAGATCCATGTTCTACATCGTAACTAGAGATTCTCAAAATTGAACAAGAATTTGAATGTTCATTTTCCCATTTGGGTTTGCATAAACAAAGTGTCTTTGTGTTATGAATTTCTCTACGGATGCGTTAAATATTGTGTATGCGTAATTGGTGTTCTTATCTAATTTAATATGCTACATGTAGTTGGATGCATAATTCTAATAAAGTATTACTCAGTGTATTTCCATTAGCCTCACTTGTAAATTTTTTTCGTATTAATACTATGTGAAATCCAAAAATTATGCAATAACCTTTGTCCATTCTATGGTAATTATGAGATTAATGGCTACCATAATTTCACTATTTCATTTATCTACTCAAGCTTCTATTTATGTCACTAAATTCTAGTGAATTTGTATCTATGGAGGACATTGGGTACTTGGAAACTTACACATACAATTTTGTATCTATGGAGGAAATTGGGTACTTGGAAACTTACACGTAACATTAGTAGTCTATTGAGGCCATGAAAGGAAGTAGAGGTTCATAGTATGCTTCCTACACTAATCAATGACAGAAGAATGTGCACGAATAAATAGGAAAAAAACCCATAAACCATTTATGTTTTTCCAATTATACATGTCATAAACCACAAATAAGTAATTATCCAACTGTTGTTGCTTATCCTTCATTGACTTCTAGTGATTTTCATTTATTCTTTACCATTAGTCAACATTTATTCCCTACTATTTATCTGTATTTATTCCTTGCTATTGCTCTACATTTATTCCCTACTACTACTACACATTTATCTTTGCTACTTCTTAGTGATCATTACTTGATCCACTATAGGACTGCAAGGTGTATGACACACCTATCAATATTATCCCACTTGTCATATACCTTCCAAGAGTATAAGGAAAATGCATCAAAATGTGAGCTAATTTGTAGGAGTCATAAGGCCCATAGACTCACAACACCACTTGAATTTAATTGTGCTCATTGGTTTTGTCAATGCATCTGCAACATTATACAAAGTGTCAACATTCTCTAGTATCACCTTTCCATCCTCTACCATGTACATAATGTAATGTTATTGTATATCTATACTCTTTTTCTTTGCATGAAAGGTTGGATTCTTATCCAAACACATGGAACTATTACTGTCACATTGAACTGTAATAGATCTCTAGCTTATCCCTACTTTTAAACATAATTTCATAATCCAAAAGCCTCCTTATTGGAATGAGTAGCTTCCATATACTGTAACTCTACAATGGAAAAAGTGAAAACAACATGTCTCTTTCTCATCCAACTTATTGTTGCAACAAACTATTGAAAAATGTATCCACTCATAGATCTCCTTCTATCTACACCCCCGTCCCAGTTCAAATCCACATAACCCTATATATCCATCGAGTGTGGGTTTTAACTTCCCTAAAACATCACTATTATAGAAAATATACTATTAAGAAGTAGTTCACAAATACCTAAAGACACTCTTCATTGAATCCCATTGCTCATGTCTAGGATTAGCCATGAATCGATTTAAGAATCCTACTACTTGGGAAATGTCTAGTCTAGTATAGAATATAGCATACATCAAACTACCAACTACACTAACATAAGGAATAGAAGCCATATCCTCCATCTCTTTGATTTTTTTAGGATTCTTCTCAATTGAAATCTTTGTTCCCACAAAAATCAAAACACTCGATGGTATACAATCTTCCATGTGAAAACTATGTAGCATAAAGTTTACATACTTACTTTGTCTCAACCAAAGACTTCTATTTTATTTATCTCTCCTAGTCTCCATTCTTAAGAAATATTTTTCAACCCCCAAGTCCTTCATATCAAATTGTGTTGAAAGACGAGAATCCAAATCATGAATCACATCCTTACCATTGAAAAAAAATAACATATCATCTACATATAGAGTGATAACATGGAAATGACCACCATCATATTTGTAATACCCATAGTGATTTGATTTGCATCTCATAAATCCCAATCCCATAAAAAAAGAATAAAACTTTTGGTATCGTATTTTGGGAGATTGTTTGAGACCATATAAATAATTTTATAACTTGCAAACCAATGACTCTTTACCTTATTCAACATATCTTGTTGATTGTGTCATATAAATCTCCTCCTTCAAGTCACCATGCAGGAATATTGCTTTCACATACATCTATTCTATCTCTAAATCAAAATTTGTCTCTACAAATAATAGGATCCTAATATATGTTAACATAGCAACTGTGAAAATATCTCACAAAAGTCTAGCCCCTCAACCTGGGAATATTCTTTTGAAACCAACCTTACTTTTTTCTTTTCAAAATTACATCTAAACTAATCTTCTTTTTGAATGCCCACTTACATACAATGGGTTTCTTTCCCTTCGAAAATGGTACCAAATCCCGTGTATCATTCTTTCTAAGTATGGAAATTTGCTCATCCATGGCCAATCCCCATGACTTCTTATCTTCCATCTTAGTTTCCTCTTTCATAGTTCTAGGCTCATTGGTGTTAGCAAATAAAGAAAATAGACAAATGAAATTACATGGACTATAATTATACATCTTTATTTTCCTTCTTTCTTGAGTGGACCTCCTCAGATATTTAGGTGGAGTTTCTTCCTCCTCTTCTAATCTCTTTGAACCTTCCTCCTCATCAGATCCATCATGAACTTCTTGTTCATTTTCTAGTCCATATTTCTCAGTCTTAGGTGGTAGTTGAACCACTAACTTATTCTCATCCTCTCCTAGTTGCACCACTATGGGAGAAGGCTTAACTTCTCTAAAACTAACATTAATACTATAAAAAAAAAATCTAGCCACATGATCCCAAAGTTTGTACCATTTCACACCAATTCCATAGACTATGAATATGAATTTCACATTCTTGTTATTCAACTTCAACCACTTCTCCTTAGTCATATGAGCATATTTCTTACAACAAAAAACACAGATTCTAAAGTGTGGTCTTATTCACAAGAGTTGATGTGTGAGACTTTTTAATCAAGTAACATGCAATAGAAATTAATTCTACTCATAAATTTTTTCTCTAAGATAACTTCACTAAGAATACTCTTAGCTCTCTCCATAAACATTCTATTCATATGTTCTACAACTCCATTATATTGAGGGGTATATGGATTTGTCTTATGTATTTCAATATCATTCTCCATTCAAAATTTATCAAACTCTGCAGAACAAAACTGACAATCACTATCAATCCTCAACACCTTAATCTTCCTACCAGTATGATTTTCCAAGAGAGCTTTAAACTCCTTAATTTGACTGAAAAAACCCATATTTAGTTCTAAGAAAATATACACATCTCCTTCTATAATAATCATCAATGAATGACACATAATACAAATCCTTAGAAATTGAAGGAACTTTAACTAGACCAAATACATCAAAATGAATTAAGTCCAACAACCTATAAGCATTGGGAGAACAAGAATAAAATTGAACATGGTTCCCTTTTCCATATAAGAAATGCTCACAAAAATCAAGTTCAAGAGAATAATCATTCAATCCATGGAAAAGTTTTTTTTTCCACTTCTCGTAGGCCCTTCTCACCTATATGGACTAATATCTAGTGTCATACAATTCCCTTCTCTGCATTTAACTTGGTTTTTGAAGCAAGATCTTGTTTAGGTACCCAGAAAACATGACCATCAAAAGTAGGTATAGGTTCTAATTGTGAAGGTGTAGATCCTATAGATCTCTCCATTACATAAATCAAAGAGCTATTACACTGAGTAGTGCGTGCATCAAGTTGTAACAAAGTTCCCATATGAACACCCTTAGTGAGCACCATAGCTCCTTATACCATCTTACACCCTTTTTCAGAGAAAAAAACTTGCATACTCACATTATTAATTGTTCTTATTGATATAGGGTTCACACTAGACTCATAATACGCAAAACTCCAATAGTCCCATTTAATCTACCATTAGGGAATATAATCAAGAATATGTTGAGAGGAGAGTCATCACCAAGGTATACCATCCCACTATCATATTTCACATACACTGAAAATCAATGCTAATGGAAACCCACGTAAAAGGAAGCTCCATATTCTATCAACCATGCACTTTGTCTTACATGGGTTTCCAAATTTGCAACAAAGGCATCTCCACCATCCTCTTGGGAATATTTTTCAGAATTATCATCAGAATCATTATTTTCCTTCTTATTCTTCTTTTTCTCTTCCTTGTAGTCTCTTCTAAAATGCTCGACCTTGCCATAGTTCTAAACACTTTTCCTTATAATTTCTACGAGACTTATGTCTCCCACGAGATTTGGATCTACACATTTCTCTATTATTTTTTTTCTCCTTTGATCTTCCATGAATAGCCAAGGCCTAATTGGTGGATTTAAAATATTTTTGCCTCATCTCCTCTCAGAGTAAAGTAACCATGACATCATCAAGCAACAATGTCTTTACAATGTTTCCAATGGCCATTACCAAGTTGTCCCATTAATCTATAAAACAAAAATGATTGATCCTCATCATCCATGTTCACTCCAATTGATATCAATTGGGTCACAACAATATTAAATGCATTCAAGTGCTCAGCTACATAATCACTATCATCCATTCTCATGGAAAACAAATTTTTCCACAAAAAAAATATTAACCAAGGATTTAGCTTGATACAAATCCCCCAAATTAGTCCATAGAGTTGTTTTTGTTTTTTCTTCAAAAAAGTTCTATAATTGTTTTTTTGTTTGTTTATAAAAGTTCAATAATACTTAATTGGTCAAACAGATCTTGATAAGGCCTCTCTCCTTTCTCTTCGAGACCACTCACTCTTCATCTTTCATACCAGTGGATTTGGTTCTAAATACTGCAATCCATAGATCTCGATCTACAAGAATATCCTCCATATTGAATTTGCACACCTCAAAGTTAGTGCCACTATACTTCTCCATTTATAATACAAATGTTCTTTCCATTTCTCTGCAACAAGATTTCTTTCTTCACAAGATCCCACTTAAACCAAGATTAGATAAAAAAAAAAAAAACTTGTCCCTAACACATTGGATTTAAGGTGATGAGGCTAGGATACCAAATGAAGGGAAGAAAAGGTGAAAAATATGCTTCCTACACTAATACATGAGAGAATAATGTGTAGAAATTAAATAAATAAAATTGCAGTAACAAACAACACAAAACAATACAACCATTAGACACTAATTTCCTAGGGAAAACCCTTGAAGGAGAAAAACCCCACAAATCAATGCATTATTCAACAAGTAAACAATTACAATACATTATAAAATATTTATGCTCTTAACAACAATGTTTAGCAATATCATAATGATTCCATAGAAAATTCAAGAACGTAACAATAAGCCAAAACTCACACTCTATTTTCCTCCAACCCTAGCACTGAATAAATAAGCATAACAAAAGCATACACAATTTACGATTTTCCAATTATACATGCTATAAACCACCAACAAATAATTGTCCAACTATTTTTGCTTAGCATTCATTGCTTTCTAGTGATGTACATGTATCCCTACAACTAGTCAACATTTATTCCCTATTATTTCTGTGCATTTATTTGTTAATATCTCTCTACATTTATTACCTACCAATGCTCTGCATCTATTCCATGATATTTCTATACATTTATTACTTTTTGTTGCTCATCATTACTTGTTCCAAGATACAATAATACAAGGTTTATGACACACATGTCCCAAAACATCAGACACATCATTGTTGGGCCTATCCATAGCAATCTATCATTTTCTGGGCCTATGCAACATTGGTAGGTCGTACCTCCTCTCTCATGGTTGTGGATTGAGGTTAAGAAGGTAATTATTAGTTCCATTTAAATTACACTTGGTAATAGTTTTATTTCCTTAAACAAATGTAAAGGAACAACATCCATTCAAAGAATAGTTTGGCATATGCTTGATTGGTTTATATGGAAATTGTCTTATATGAAAAAAGTGACCTGCATTTCAAGGGGATCCCTGCAACATTTTTTAAGAAACCAAAAAATAGATAACTACATCATTCCAACAACCTCATGTCTATTTACTAATGATATGTTGTGGAGTGTTGGTATTTGTTAAAATATACAAGTCGATTCAGTTCATATTGAGGGTCATTTCATTTGCTGCAGTGTTTGAATAAATATCTATGCATATACCAATATCGGTGAAGGTAAGTAAATTCTATACTGTGAAGGGAATTCAATTTACCATTCATCGATAGGTATTAATATTTATATTGTAGCGAGAAAGAAACTCAACTTGAGTACTTGTGGTTCCTTGATGTACCCAAATCCATAATCATTTGGAAGCCATATTGCAACATGTCATTTTCTCTATCGGGCCACAATGCATAAATTGTAAGCATGTTGTTAAAAGTGTATGGTCTCTTTTATCCTCCATCAATTCACTTGATATGATTCTATTTTCTGTGTAACTATAAGTACAATGAATTTGGGAGCCTACGTGGAGGAAGAAATAAATCCTAGGAAAAACTTTACACAACCAATAGTGGCTTATCCAACAATTGTTTTCTTTGAATGCATGGGCAGATACTGTTTTTGGAAATCAAACATAGTTATGTGCCTTCAATTTTGATATCTAGAAGACAACACCATAGATGTTGGCAATGAAACAATTTCTCAATTGTTAAGTTTCAAAATCATTAGTCACAATCCTTTGGGTAGGCTATGATATATAACCTACGAAGGAATATTTAGTGCTACCAATTTCCAATGTTTTCAATAATTACACTATCTAATGGGATTTATATAGGATTAAGGCCATCAACACTTAAAACTCAAAGAAGATGACATGTTTTTTTTTTTTTAATTTGAGAAAATCCCATATCTAATCAATGGTTCTCTATTGTAGCAAGGGAGGTTTTGACACCTTTAGCAGTTAAATTCCACCTTGAATGATACCTACAATATATTATCAATTGTAAAACTAAAAAATATACATTAGCATGCAAGGGGTGTAATTTTGGCTTGATGTAAGGACTCTTTAGTAGTAAACAAGGGCACTATGAGTTGTTGTAATTCACATAAAATAATTCCAGTAGAAATAATTATTTGTAGAATTTATTTCACACATCATGTTTGTAGTATTGGTTTTTCAACATTTCTAGAAAACCAACATTTAAAACTCAAAGAAGGTGACATATTTTTTATGAAAATGAAAAAATCCTAAATTTATTCGGTGGTTATCTATAGAAAAAAGGAAGGCTTTGACACATTTAGAAGTTAAATTCCACCTTGAATGGTACCTACAATAGATTATCAATTGTAAAACTAAAATACTTGCATTACCATGCAAGGGGTGTAATTATAGCTTGTTGTAAGGTCTCTCTAGTGGTAAATAAGGGCACTTTGATTTGTTCCAATTCACATAAAATAATTCCAATAGAAATAAGTAGCCCCATAATTTATTTTAGACATGTTTGTAGTATTGGTGTTTCATCATTTCCAAGAAACATTGTAGAAAGGTTAATGAGGTAGACATAAATGTATAGATAGAAACTTAGATGGAGCTGACCTATGCTAGCACATAATAGGGATGACCCATACCTTTTTGGTCATTATTGTGATTAAATAAAGGGAAGATTCATATAAATACATCATTTATGATCTAGTGTGCCATTATTGAGGATTATATAGATCAGGACCGAGGGAGCGGATCCTGCATCAAAGTCACCCTGGAAAGGGGATATTCTGAATATTGCAACCACACAAATATATAAATTATTGTATGTTTGTGCATGTTGTTATGATTTCCCATATTGAAAAGTATACATGGTATTCATAATTATTACTCCAGTCTATACTATAGGATGGATTGAAAGTATGTTGTAGATTATAGTAGTGATGAATATACCTTATATTTACCTCACATCTATAAACCATGGTGTGGACCTATTATGATGATTCCTAAGGTATATTTAAAGTATTGGGCGCTTTTGTTATGAACATATTTCAGAGGTCCTACAAATTCCCTTGGGTCATTTTTTTCTTACCTTACATGGCTTTGTCTCTTCCGCACTAATTCTCGACCATAACGCCATTACTACACCTCCAATGGATGGAATGAGAAAAATTACCCCCGACGTTTATGTTGAGATTCCTGCTAAACCAATTGATGTGACTCTACATCTATTTCCACAACTTTGTCGAAGACAAAGAGGGTCGATCGATCATGGGACCCAATTTCCAGCATAACACTCGTATGAGGGAAATCCACGTAAGGTAAGAAAAGACAAGTATGTTTTCTAATAGAATGTTTAATGAATAAGATTTAAGTGGAATATGTTTCCATTACTACCACTGCCACCATAATCACTACCCTACGCCATAATCCCCATAATTTCCATAATCACCTTTATCGCTGTAATTGCAATCTCCCACCCATCCAAAAACCATTTCCCTTTGCAATCATATGAAATCGGAGTTGAGAGAATAAGAGAAACCATGGAAGGATCCATAATTTGTATATAATTGATGGACCCGCTAATACTCGAAGCATATGATGACATCAGGCACATTCTCAACCAGGATTGATGGATGGAGTATATCTAGTGTTTGCAAGGTTATGGAAATGAAGTATCTTTGGAATACACTATGAATTGCAGGGCCGAATAGTCTATAGTCACATGTAACATGGTTGAAGTAATATAATAAAATGTGGCAGAAGTTATCGGCTTGCCATGAATAGGTGAAAGGTGGTAGTCACATGTAACTTGGTTGAAAATTTTGCGTCAATTTCTTGAGCCTGGAGAAGAATTTGTAAAGAAAGGAACATGGTTTGAAAGGAGGTCTATGCCACACCCTTGGAAGGATGTGGCCATATTTGTGCAATTATATTTCACATGTGAGGACCGCTACCGGGAAGTTTACCTCCATCATGTTCGACTCTTGGACCACCTCAAACATGTTTTCTCCATCAACATGCCATATTTCATTTTCAGAACTTTGCAGACCATTAATACATTAGCACATAAATCAGATAATCCCATGGAAATTATTTTTCACCATGGGATCATAAAGATATTGGTGGAGCATGCCCTATATAAGGAGGGTCGAACATGGAATAACATTGATAGGGAACTGACGGTAATTGTAGAAGATGCAGTAGTTGTACTTCCATCTCCAATCAACAGTACTAGAGATCCATAAATCCCATATGCTGACACTCCATGAAAAAAGAGTGTCACAAGAGAATATACGACAAGGGACTACAGTACTGCAACCCTGACAAAAGAGTGCCACGAATGTGATGTCGAGGTCACAGGTAGAAAACCCTCCACAAAGAGAGTAAGAGGGTACAAGAAGGGGAAAGACTATGCTTATAAGAAAAGAAGAACCAGGTCCATGGATGCAACTCAACAAAAAAAACAAACAACAGATGGGAGAAACCTAGACGTTGGTGAAACAATGAATACAAATCCCCCTATGGACCCACAATAACTAGAAGAGGGGGGTAACTTGGAATCCGATGAAGGAATGGATATAGCGGATCTTCCTGACCCACAAGAACCAACAAGAAGTAGTTTCTGTGAAGGGATTATTGTCATCTTTGAAGTATATGTAGAAGAGGAGGCACCATAACCAACGGCTCTTGTTGATCCACAAGAACTAGTAGGAAGCACTTTTGATAAGGGGCCTACTACCATCTCTGAAGTATATGATGAAGAGGAACTATACCTGAAGGTTGTTGATCCTAAAGAAAAGGTTAATGTTACACCCCAGGAGCATGAAAGAGTAAGTATTCCACATTCCTTGCATGCATATGCATACTTTGTGAAACAAAATAGAATGTTGAGGATGCATAATTGGAAACTATAAATTAACCTCAAGATGATTAAAGATGAACTCAATGAACAAATGGAATTTGAGAAGTTAGGTTTCCTTTCCCAAGAATAAAGTTCTCTTGTTGTAGGGGAACCCTCTATTGAGCTAGAAGAGACAACCCAAACCAAGGAAACAAGATAAGTGGTTGTCCAAACCACATCTTTCATGTTGGTTGATAAAACCACCCAAACTGAAACAGAGTAAGGACCACTAGAGGACAAACAAATTATAGCAAGGTATAGCACCAAGGAGAATGAAGGAAATATTCTTCCATAGGAAGCAGGGAAGGTGGATTATGGTATCAACAGCCTCCATGTACATCTCAATTTTTCTAACCCTGATTATTTTCTAGTTTCATAGGGAAATGCAACAATTTTGGGATGGGGTAGATGATGGGTGCCTAAATTGGCATGTTTTCAACACCCATCCAATATCTTTTTCCTTACCATTTTTCGATTGTTAATTCTCTCTTGATACTTTTTTTTCATCTATTTTGTCTCACTTTCCATTAAGGTATGCATTTTCTCCCATATGCCATTTTCATGCCATTATTATACATTTCTTAGGAAAATTGTTACCTTTCTACACTAGCATTGCTATATAGGAGAAAAGAGAGTAGCTCCAACTACATGAAGGAGCTACAATTCCTCCACAAGTGTTGCAACTTATCTACTCGAGCATACAACTGTTGTAATTCAAAACAAAACTCTCATTGTTGTTGTTTCAAATCCAAGATATATTCTGCCAATGCAACAGTCAATGTTATAGCCATCGGTCAAAGATCTCTCTTCATAGGGGAAAGTGACAAAAGACAAGTTGACAACCAAAATAGGAAACCATTCTCCTATCAATCATTGCCCAACATATTTGAGTCAATAGATGCATGTTCTTTTTTAAAATTCAACGATATGGATGTAAATGGATAAACAACATGTTTTCATTGTTGTTCATCAGTCTCTTTGTTTTATTTAGACATCATATGTATTGTATAAAATCTTTGCCTCCCTTGAGCTTGAGGGAAGAGATTATTCGAGAAATAATATTCAGTTGTATTGTAAAATTCATAATTTTGGCAATATAATTTCATTTTCCTCCATTTTCAATTGATGGTTTGTTGATCGTTTGACCGTCTAATGCATTCTTAGACTAATACCTCTTCTAAGTAGGCATGGAGCCCTCCTTAGCTCGGTAATGTTTGTATATTTTATAGTTCGTAGAAGTACTTATAGTTTCATTTATATTTTCTTATGTATTTCCATCAATTCCTTCATTAACATTTTGTAGCTCTCGATTGATGTAGCTTCTGATTGTTAACATTGCAAGGTAGTGATCTTTGATTGATAAGAAAGAAGATGTAATTTCTCTTCCTGATTTATTTCCAACAATTTCTCCATAAAAACATTGTGTTGCAACTCTATTGTTTCATTGTTGTAATTTTGTCACTGCCTCTTTATGATCACATTTCAGAACCATAGTTTTCAAATATTTGAAGCGTGGTTGTAACATATTTTATTCACCTTCATTTATTTCCAACAATTCTTATTTAAACTTCATTCTTGTTGCGATTCTGGTTGCTAAAACTCATGTTGTTGTAACTCGAGATACTGCAAATCATTTTGCTGCAACTCTCATTGTTGCAACTCCTATAGCTGCAACTCCGGCTGCTGCAACTATGCATATAGTTTTCTAGTTGACAAATGTGTAATTTGCAACTCAAGGTAGTTTATTTCTTTCATTTACGAAGCATAGTGTGGTTTAATATCTAATTATTGAGTACATGAGCTATGACACACTCGTCAAAATAATCAAAGACATCCTAAATAATTGAACAAGTAACCTTTACTCTTTCGCAAGCTTAATTTACTTTATGAAAGTGTGATTTACTTTCTGCAAGTTTGATTTACTTTCTACGAGTGTGATTTACTTTCTGCAAGTTTGATTAACTTTCTACAGTGTGATTTACTCTCTACAAGATTGATTTATTTTTCTACAAGCATGACTTACTTTCAASAAGAGTGATTTATTTCCTCCAATTGTGATWTACTTTTTCACAAGTGTGATTTGCATCTTGCAAGTGAGACATTTCTTTCTTTGTAACAAAAGAAGTAATATAGGTTGGTGACTTGATTAAAGCATTTTGGTATATTGTTTTGTGGAATTTTATCAATYGTACTACAACTCATTGTAAATTACAACATTATACTTTCATATATGGTGAACGAAAGTTTGTAAGTAAGATACAACCTCGGATTGATAATTAAATGTACAACTCTTCAGTTTCTTACTAAATTAATTATACTTGTATTGTATTGGAAAATGAATAATGATGGGATTCTTAGTTTCAAAAGTGTACAATATTATGGACCTTACTATATTTTATGCCATTTAAACTCAACTCTAGTCCTTTTAGCTTGCCTCAAACCCTTATGCAGAATCACTGTTGTAGTTTGAATCCCCAAATTTTGAAGACGCGTGACAAAAACCGAGTCCTAAAGGAATGATGAATATAATATATAGTTGGTAAACTTTGAGTTAGCCCCTATATAAATTAAGGTGCAAGGCTTCCAAGGTTGACATTAAATGCCATTAATTTAATGTTGATATTTTTCCATGCTATGTGACAAACTTTTCAATCACTCCCTATGATACCCATCTTAAGCTTAGTAACTATCACTATATCATCTTAGTTAATCTATTAGTAAGCTCTATTGAATATATAAGCTTATTGATTTCACTATGTTATTAGTACTAATGAATCAAGTCCATTGAGTCAGTGGCCAAGATTTATTGATGTAACTACACGTAACAGAATAAACAATATTTGTATAAACATGATATACTTAATATAGGTATTAGATTACAGAGATAAAAAACTCCATATTCAAGCTAAGCTCCTTGTTATTATGTAATGATCTGTGTTTCCCTATTCATTTCATACCTTATTAACACTGACCAAAATCATAGTAATAAGTACATAACATTACTAGCTCTATGCCAACATGTGTAACTAAACCTTAAGTATGAACATAGTTTGATTGGTTATGTTTCTCTAATAGGTGATATTGTATGATTGGTTAAGCTTAGAATTGATTTGAGTGAACCATTACACAAGCCATAGTGTTATCTCTCTACCTGTATCATGACCATATGAAGTTTATCTCTATAGCAGTCTATGTTTCCCTATTCAACACTATCTAAGATCTATCTTAACCATATTCAAGATATTACACAGATCAGTCTAAGCTTAGTAATGGAAATCAGACTCTTATGTGATTCAGATCCTAATAGTAATGATAAAACAATGGAATTAGAACGTAGTTGGTACTAGTGATATTACATGTGTTATGTTTAATTGAGTAAGCATAACTAATATGAATACATACAATAGCTTGGTTATCATTCTACATTCTCTATCTAAACTAAGCCATATTATACATGGAATCAGGTTTCATCATGTTCATGTTACATAGTGCTAGAACCATTACTATTGATAACTAACATGTGCATCATCAATGTTATAGAACAAAGTAGTTGAAACTAATACACGTACTATGTGTATGACTTTAAGCTATGAGTATTACTCTCCTTATTATGATTACTAATCAGGTTATGGTTATATTAGTAATATACACCCTTTTATAACTATATCTAATCTTACATGGACAGGCCCAAATTTCGGCCCGGTCCATGTACATAGACATGCCTGAAATTTGTCCATGTCCATGTACATTGACATGCTCGAATTCGGGTTCCTAGAATAAGATAACTAAAAAACATAAAACATATATATTTTTAAATAGAATTAAATAAGGGCGATTAAAAATACGTACCTAGAGATGTTGAATGATGAAGCCTCTACTTGAGCCCTCGATGCACCAAATTCAATGCCACCTATAACTTTTCCAACATCGTCGATGAATCTTCTGTAGTAGTGCTTGTACACAACAAAAATGTCACAAAGTTAGCAAAATCACAATAGAAAGGTTAAAACAAGCATAAAACAAGACAAATTACAAAAGAAATTTTACGTGAGAGACGCACAACCCTCGAATCAGATGCCAAGATGAAAGAAATAGAGACACCAAGATGGAAGAACCAGAGATGCACCACCATCAGGTTAATGGTCAACTTTCAAYGGCTCTGGAAATGAGAAACTATCTAAGAGGCATGATATAAATAACAAAAGGTTTGGTCGAACAACCTTTTCGACCGAACAATTCTTTCGTTCGAAATATATTTCGATCGAAAGATTTCACTGCACGAAAAAAATCCGTCCRAAAAATGTTGTACATGACTGTSAAGGGTGSCATTAGAGTGTCTTTCTATTTGACGTGTGAACGTTCGGCCRAAAAAACATGTCTTTCGGCCAAAAGATTGAGAAGTTCGAACGAAAAAATGTCGCTAGGAATTCTGGAGACTAGATTCTCACAAAAGTGTTTTCCACCTTGATGATTTTACCTAAGTATATTTTGGATCACATTGTGGATCTTTCTAGTATATGGAGTTTATCCACTTCATACTTGTGTCTAAATGTGTTAAAAAAATATAGAAATACAATCAAAAGTGAGTATAAATGATAGACTCAATAAGATGTAGTCCAATATCGATAGAAATAGAGACAAAACTATCCCCTATAGTCATACTAAAATATCCCTTATATTCACACAATGATAGTAGCATATATGGTGAAAAATCATCACCATCTATTGTGATTGTGGACTCATTTTTAATAAGATTCTCAAGTAACCTCCCACTCACTAAGGACATTGCAAGGCATGCTCAATTTTGTGATACAAACTGGTATTTGGGATGGATACCATCCAATTTTGTAAGATTATGATGATAGTATCATTGTATATGTTTATCTTATTAGGTGTGATGATTTTGTATTTCATTTTTGTTAATATTGAGGGTGATTAGACTTTTTGGGTTACATCGATAGCTGTAAGAATCCCTACACACTTTGAGACTCCATAATTGTTTGTATTTACATATGTCCTGGGGTGGAAAG
This sequence comes from Picea sitchensis, assembly GCA_010110895.2. Lineage (NCBI taxonomy): Eukaryota > Viridiplantae > Streptophyta > Pinopsida > Pinales > Pinaceae > Picea > Picea sitchensis. Next base: position 47,202 of record SNQJ01S0032899.1, on the reverse strand, counting down.
AAACATAAATGTAGTCATTGTCTATAGAATCTAGACAATTACATGATTATAGTAACCACCCATGAGATGTTTTATTCCAATTTACATGTCTTCTTTTATTTTAATGTATATATCGTGCACTTGAAAAGACAATATTACTCGTAAATATGTGTTTTTCATTTTAGTAATTATTTTCTTTGCTTTCACTTTCATAGTTGTGTTTCACTTTACTCTATTGGAATCGAGATGAGGGATAATGAAATCAAGATGGTTGAAGTCAAAGGAAAAGTGAAAAGTGAGATATGAGTTTGTGTTTTTCATTTTAGTAATTATTTTCTTGTTTTCACTTTCATAGTTGTGTTTCATTTTACTCTATTGGAATTGAGATGAGGGATAATGAAATCAATATGATTGAAGTCAAAGGAAAAGTGAGATATGAGAAGAAGTCTAGTATGTACATTTTTATTTAAAAAAATATGACATAGCATAGGAGTTTGCATAGTGTTCATCACAACATAAATATCTTTCACATATGATAGTTGTTGTGTAGGATGCATGTGTAAAAGATGACGAGGAATAATGATTTATCAAAATGGATGAAGTCGAAGGCAAAGTGAAAAGTGATGCATGAGAAGGTAATTATATACTTTTTTATTTAAAAATATGACATATCAAAGGGAGTTTGTATAGTGTCCATCAGATCATATATATATGCTTCACATATGATGGTTTTGTGTAGGATTTATGTGTAAAAGATGATCATATTACGAAGGTAGTTAGCATGTTTGAAAAACTATGGAAGTTCATTGTAAAGGGAGATTAACAATGGTGAGTTTGATTCGCTAAGATTTTACAATATTATGTAATTCGTAAAAACTTTGTCAAAAAATTATACATACATATTATATTATTGATAAAATAACCTTCAAATTTTCCTATGTATTATGGGGATTCATCCATTTATTATACATATAAATTTAGGGGTTCTTAAAATTGTCTTTGATTGTAGCAACAAAAAAACTTAAGTCTATTACTTGTGAATAGAAGTCATATTTCCATGCACATAGAGAAATAATTGTCCAAGAGCGAACAAAGATACTATTGACAAAGCACATAGAGGATACCGACGTTGGGCAAGGAAAATTCCACCAAGCATAAAGATAGTTCTTTCAATGGGATATCTCATCTTGTTAGTCGATGTTAAGAGCAAGGAGAAGGTTGAAAAACCATTAAGTACAATACTTTAGCAAAGAGGATTGTTCAATCGTTGAACATGCAAAGACCTTGAGTATTGTTTAAGCAAGTGCAAAAGGAATTGTTGGTCTTGTTGGTTGAATGCAATGCATAGACATAGAGAGAGGTGAGCACCTTGAGTATTGTTTAAACAAGTGAAAAAAGAATTGTTGGTCTTGTTGGTTCAATGCAATGCATAGACATAAAGAGAGGTGAGCATCTTGAGTATTGTTTAAGCAAATGCAAAAGGAATTATTAGTCTTGTTGGTTAAATACAATGCATCGACATAGAGAGAGGTCAAGTGCTCAACACATAGGAGAGTATTTCGAGAATTAGAAACCATGAGTTTTCAAAGATCAATAAAGAATAAAGGATATTGACAATGTTTTAACAACCCATAGTTCATGCACAACATTGTTGCACTAAAACCATCTCAGTTATTTACTCATCTAAAGCTCTAAAAGAAATTCGAGCAATCGAAATTCGAGCAATCCATTATTTGTGGGTTTTCCAAGGGTCCACCAAACACAGAGGCCTCGTAAGCCAATGAGGACAAAGATGGGTGCACAAGATTGTAAAAAAAAAAAAAAAAAAAAATTTACAAATATTCATGTAATAAAGCAAGTGAGTTGTAAATCTTTAATTTACAAATAATTTAATAATATTATATATTAACCAGCTTTACAAATAATTTAATARCATTATATATTAACCAGCTTTAATACAATTCTAATAACTTACGAATATCATAAATAAACCATATAAAAGATCCTCACAAATGAGACAATGTGGTCCTGAKGTCCTCTTCATATTGTTAATACGATATGAGATCATTATCAATTATGAAAAACAATTGGAGAAAGCCATCGAGATGTCTTGCTCATATGATAAACTGATTGCGTTGCTCATAGGATAAAGTGATTGAGATGCCTTGTTTGTATTGTGGTAAGAAATTGTGGAAAATGTAAAAGGAAAGATTTATTGGTAAAAGTTCCTATTAATTAAATTAAATGAAGCTTTAGCTTGAAACATTTTGCATGTTGTAACTTGTAATATATAAACTTGAGCTCCTACAATTTAGTAAGTCAAGTCAAGCACAATCTACAGCAAACACACTGAAAATATTCGGATTCTGCTCCACGTTCCACGTGGTCTACTTTGATCCATTGAGTCCTCTACACGGCACATTTACAGTTAAAACACCGCCAGAAACTAAAAAATAGTCGACTCGGTGGGTATCTAGAATTTTGACAGAATATGTCTTAAGTTTGCTTTGATGTGAAGTTTTGGCTAAAACTAACACCAAATTAGCAAGTCAATTTGCTTAGATTTGAAGTTTTCGCTAAAACTGACACCAAATTAGCACGCCAATTTGCTTTGATTTGAAGTTTTCGCTAAAACTGACACCAAATTAGCACGCCAATTTGCTTTGATTTAAAGTTTTGGCTAAAACTAACACCAAATTAGAAAGTCAATAGACAAATGGCGTAATCATCGGACAGTACCGTTTGGCCTCGAGTTTCAGAGTCGTGCCCGGCCCGTATGGCGTGCCACTAGACCTCAAGTCTAATGTCATCCGCTGGACACCAAATCCCTAGTTCAACTACACACAATGTGAATGCGCACGCATATTGTATTAAAGTATATTTGCAGGAAAATTAGGTGGCAGTTTCACAAGGCATCGCCTGATTCCGCAAGGCGGCTGCGGCGTTGAAAATGTCTCAACGCAGTTGGTTGTTTGCTCTCCCTTCTTTACCCCTATATATACAGCGATGAACGAGTGATCATAGAAGCGCAGAGTCATCAATCACGCATCTCCTAATACTATACTTTCCATTTTCTGCGATTGCTTCTGTAAATTAGAATAACATAGTTGATAGTTATTCTACATACTTCTTCATTTTAACAGAGAAAACGGAGTGGTAACCGAAATTCAGAACAATACAGAAAATGGCTGTTGCGAGGCTTCTTTTGTCAATCTCAGCCCTTATTTCAGTTATAAGTCTGCAAGTTGTTTATGGTATGTAATATGTACAATTGATTTCAATTTATGTTGCGCATGTCCACTGAGAATCTGTAATTGGCTAGGTTAATCCTTTTCTGATCATCAGATCATAGTAATTGGTCATGGAATTAACAATCTTTTAATTTATTGATTACTTGCTGTTGGATTGATTCATGATCAGGTGGGATAGTATGCGAGAAGCTACCAGTGGAGGCTTGCGCGTTTTCTGTGTCGTCTTCTGGAGCACGTTGTGTGCTTGAGAAGTCCATATTGAGGGATGACAATGTGCAGTATGAATGCCAGGTGAGTTTAGATCATTCTACATTAATTATTTTTTCACATATATTAATTATTGTCTTTGCCCAACTTTGCTACTGCTACTATGTTCCTCCGAGTTGATTGGGTAATTGATGATGTGCAGACATCGGAGATTATAGCCGAGAATATGAATGAATTAATAGAAACGGAAAAATGCATGAACGCCTGTGGGCTGGAGAGGATGACAGTGGGGATGTCCACCGATTCTCTAGCAGAACGTGGCTTTACAAAGAAGTTATGCTCTCCGCGCTGCTACAACAACTGCCCCAACATCGTCGACCTCTACTTCAATCTTGCCGCAGGGGAAGGTATTTATTACTCATCATCGTCATCACAATTTTGTATTCATATTCATACCCTGTGTAATGTAGCAGACGTAAAATAGTAGACTCACTGGATATACTACGTGAGACATTCCTGCAGCTATGAATATGTATATGTATGGTTCTTAAACGTTCAGTTAGCACATGATTGATTTATTTGTATATAATTTGAGCAGGTATCTACTTGCCCCGCCTGTGCGAGGCTCACAGAAGCGGAGACAGGCGGATGATGACCGAGTTTGTATCATTTGCTGTTTCTCCTGTAACAATTGGTTTCGGAGATTCAATAATCTCTCCCGCTTCGGCTCCTGTAACAATTGGTTTCGGAGATCCAACAATCTCTCCCGCTTCGGCTCCTGTAACAGTTGGTTTCGGAGATCCAACAATCTCTTCCGCTTCGGCTCCTGTAACAGTTGGTTTCGGAGATCCAACAATCTCTCCCACTTCGGCTCCATCTCCCGTTTCTTCATAGTTAAATCCTTAAAGTAAGTTTCCACTTCTTATACACAACTATCATACAAAGTTCAGTCTGAATCATTGTTTATACCTGTAAGCAATCTTATGCTTTATTTTATTTTTCCAGGATTTAATTACTTCCGGTGTATTCGTAGATTGGACGCCATTTCCGGAAGCAGAAATGTAACTCTACAATAATATTCCTTGCTTTAGTCGCTGAGACGGAGGCTGTTTGTGTTTGTGGTTCCGTACTTTTGGAATAAGACGTGTGATCAAGGATCGCCATTTAAAAAAAATTATACATTGAGAAATGAAATTTGATTCCTTGTTGATAAATCCAAATTTAAAATAGATTTATGTGATTTTGATAACCTATTAAAACATATTTTACATCTAAGGTATCTTTATCCTTTTATATTTCATCTTCTTATATTGAACTATTATTTTAATAATATATTTATTTTCAATATATTTCTGGTTAAACTTAAAGGGGTACATCTATTGAGTACATTTAATAGATTTTAGTGTTTAATCAATTTTGTCTATTATTTCAATAATATATTTCTTGTTAAACTTAAAGGAGTACATCTATTGATAATGAGCATATTTAATAGATTTTAGTGCTTCATTAATTTTGTATGGAAAAGAGTAAATATTGATGTTTATTTTTTACTTCTACTTAATCATATTTAAAATTTACTATGATGGCGAGTTGATAGCCCCGTTTCATTTTTTTGGGCCACTGAAAACCTTTAGAGATTCACCACCACGAGTTTGAAGATGTGCTAGTTATTTTACATTTGAATCAATTTGAAAATTAATAATCTGATATAACAGTGTAGTGATAAAATATAAAATAATTTAGCTTAAATCCTCTTAAACTATTATTTCAATAATATCTTTATTTCTAATATACTTCTTGTTATTTTACATTTATTGTTATTTTACATTTGAATCAATTTAAAAGTTGATATGTTATAATAATAGTGTAGTGATAAAAAAATTTAAAAAAATTTAATTTAAAAAATGTGTTTGAACCAATTTTTTTTTATAAATTATTAAAATAAAGAATAATAATTATATATTAATAAAAAAATTTAAACTTGATCTTATATATTTATAATATACATAATAAACATAAAATTATTTATATAATATTTGATAAACATAGAATAACTATATTTATAATATACATGATAAACATAAAATTATTTATATAATACTTGAAAAACATAGAATTATTTATATAATACTTGATAAACATAGAATATCTCTTTATATGATATAAACATAGAATATCTCTTTATATGATACTTGATAAACATAGAACAGCTAATTCTAACTTTTATGTCTCCCAAACAGAAATAAAATCCATTCAAATTGAATTTCAGAAAATAAAAAATTGAGGCTACTATGTTTATCAGAAAATAAAAAATTGAGGCTACTATGTGTATAGTATTTTTTTCCCTACTGTTTTATGATATTTGAAAGTTTCTTCCTTTAATATATTTTGACAAAGTGTAGGTTAGTTCTGATGAAACTCAAAATAGCATTTCAAACAACTTTGAAAGCTTATGATATTTGTAAGTTTCTTCTTTTAAGTATAGGTCAGTTCTGATAAAATTCAAAATAGCATTTCAAACAACTTTGAAACTTCATAGATCAGTTTTGATAAAATTCAAAATAGCATTTCAAACAGCAACTTTGAAACCTTATGTGAATTTGACATAGTTTTTTTTTTTTCTACATCCTTTGTAACTTGGAAAAAATTAATTAAAAAAGTATAAATTTGATATTTATGTAGATTTAATATTAATTATTAATAATTATTAATAAATATTATTAAAAATAATATGTAATAATTATTAAATTTCAAACAACAACTTTGAAATCTTTTTTTTATTTGTTAATTTGTCTGTGACATATGGGACTAAGTGACTATGAAACAATTTTGAAAC
>SNQJ01S0032899.1:29238-40796 GCA_010110895.2 Picea sitchensis | reverse complement strand
AAATATTATTAAAATAATATGTAATAATTATTCAATTTATTATTTAATTAATTTCTTTATTATTATCATTTTTATTTTTTTTACAATTAATAATTATTTTTAAAATTTTAAGAATATATCAATATAATAATAATTATTAAAAAATGTTAAAAAAAAATTGAAATGGTTATGTGAACTTGTGATAGTTACTACTTCCACTTCCATTGTAATTTGAAAATACTAAGTAAAAGCCAGAAGGTTAATCATCTAACATATAACTTTAGACATCCTTACACAAGATGTGGATCAATGACATCATTAAAATTTTGAATACTCTTCATATTTTATTGTATATGAGATCAAATTAAAGAGGGCACATATATGCCATATGTTTGTTGATTTCGCGGGAATATGCATTTGTTTGATTGGTTGCAAATTTTCTTTTGTATCTTTATTGTAAAGTCTTATTATTATTAATTTTAGTATCTTATTGTATGGTTATTTAATCTTCTTTTGGAATCTCAAATCAGTGTTTTGTTTATTTCAATTTGTAATAAATCATTTAATTTAACTTAACTTGATAAGGCTTTGCTTCTAATTAAACATATTATTATCATTTAATTTAACTTAACTTGATAAGGCTTTGCTTTTAATTAAACATATTATTATAGGTAAAAACAACCTTCTCATTGTTTTTCTTTAAATTATTTTAATGGAGAATATAATTAAATTCAAATTTTAAATTAAAAATATTATGATATATTCTTTAGAGGGTGTCCATGTGGATAATTATACATTAAATGTGTAAAATATTTTAGGTTTTAACTACTCAAAATCATATTAAGGTGGATTCCTGATGATACAAGTCACATTTCTTGGTTCCATGTCCTACATCTTTTTAGACATATTTGGATGAGACATTGTTGATGACACTATTAAATATGTCTTCCACCCCTTTATCATCTTCCATTGTCATTGTAAGTTCTCTCCATATTTCCTATATATCAGTTGTGAGAAAAGAAGGTGATTTGTGAACAAAGAGGCTATAGACATAGATGTGGCCTATGTACATTGATTTTAGATGGGTATTCATCTCTATTGTGCATTCTTGTTTTGTTAATTTCAATATCTTATTTTGTGGTTTTCTTATTCTTGTCTAGAATCTCAAAAGAGGGTTTTTATTTTTTGGATTTATGATAAATAGTGTAACAATAAGGGAGTTTTAGAAGTAATTTTTACTTTATGGCACTTCTATTTGTGTGGTGATCTTCGATAATGTGCATTTCTGTTGGTTTCAGTTTTCACAATGTGCATTGCAACGATTTCATTTCATACATATGAAGTTTCCTTAACTTTGTAGCTCTAGATGCTTATAATCTTCCTTAGTTCTCATATAGTCTTCTTCAGATTGCTTCTAAACCATCGCAACTCTATCTTAAACCTGGATCTATCAAACACCAAGAGGGATCCAATTTCTTAAGGTGCAATTTTATCTTTTATTATTTCATTCCATGTCAAGTGAAATGTTTTTCTTTAATTGAAGCGATTTTGTTTTAATTATTGTTATTTTTTTTAATTTAGCAGACTTAAAGGTGCATGTAATTGTTTTTTTAATTGAACCGACTTTAATTTTTTTAAATGTAGCGTTATCTAAAATAGCATAATTCTAATATCTCAACATCTCCCCCATACCCAAATGTAGAGCACCTCGCTACTCTCGGTGCAATCAAATTACTTCTAAAAAATCAAATGCAATAAACTTACCTAAGAGGATATTTAGTTATATTTTCTCCATTATTCCCTTTGAATACCGAATACGGTTTCATGTCAATCACAAAATTATCATAAATAAATGATAATGAGATAACCAAGGTCCAAATGAATTTAAAAGAAGCTTTAACACCAAGGGAAGGAAGGAAGGAAAAAAAAAAAAAAAAAAAAAAAAAAAAAAAAAAAAAAAAAAAAAAAAAAAAAAAAAAAAAAAAAAAAAAAAAAAAAAAAAAAAAAAGGGGAAGGAAGGAAGGAAAAAGAACATAAGGCCATCATAAAGTTAGAGACATATATAAGAAAAATAAAAGAGGTTAGGAAAAGGATATATATATATATATATATATATATATATATATATATATATATATATATATATATATATATTATGAGATTTTATAAACAATTTTAAAAACAATTTTTGAAAAAAATTATATATTAAAATGTCAATTATATTTGAAAATCATTAAAATATATTATTTCTTTTTAGGATTGTAACTTCTAGGTGTGGATAGCTATTTCCACATGCGTTACACACTAGATTAGTCGAGGGGAGTTGAACTTGAGACCATTTTGGAACTTCATTTCATGGCACTTGCCAATTCTCTTGCTCCCATTGATAATGGTAGTTCTTGGCTGCCATTAGTTTTGCGTATTTTTTTAACGATAATTTTATACTTTTTCAAATTAATATTTAGTGAGTGAAACCATGAAATAATGAGGTCAAGCATCATGACCAAGTGTGAGGGTCATAACATGTCCGATGAATTTTAATTTTTTATAATAGTTATTTGTATGTACTTGTGCACTATATAATTTATTTTCGAGATGGAAAAGGAAATACGAATTTACATTATAAATAACAAAACCTATGTATTTAAGAATTATGGTATATAGATCAATAAAACCATCAAAATAGAAACAATATTTTTTTCTTTACACACATAAATAAGAAATACAGAGATCTATAAATGTAATATGGAAAAACAATAATATTTTGATTACTAGGATTTTTTTTTTTTATGGCTAGTAGAATCAATTGTGTTATCCAACTGCTACCACTATAACTTCTAGGTGTGGATAACGGCCCCACACGTTACACACTAGATTAGTCGGGGGGGAGTTGAACTTGAGACCTCTTTGGAACTTCATTTTCACGGCACTTGCCAATTGCGGTGCTCCCCCGGGGGCTGATAATGGTAAGTTCTTGTACACCATTAGTTTTGCATATTTTTTAACGATAATTTTATACTTTTTCAAATTAATATTTAGTGAGTGAAACCATGAAATAATGAGGTCAAGCATCATGACCAAGTGTGAGGGTCATAACATAATCGATGAATTTTAATTTTTTTTATAGTGTAGTTATTTGTATGTACTTGTGCACTATATAATTTATTTTCGAGATGGAAAAGGAAATATGAATTTACATTATAAATAACAAAACCTATGTATTTTAGAATTATGGTATATAGATCAATAAAAAACCATCAAAATAGAAAACAATATTTTTTCTTTACACACACATAATAAAAATGCAGAGATCTATAAATGTGTGCAATCTAATCAATGATGAATATATGAATTATTGAGGCCTCAACAACACCCCAAGTCCACTAGCTTGGGGGCCCTCCTAAAAAAATTTCAAATCATATCTTTTGATTGCTTCGTCCATTAACCATGTTCTCTTGGTTTTTAATCACTAAGTGTTTGATGTTTGAATTGGTTATTCTTTCTCGATTACCTATTTTTTTGTTTGAGCTCATGTTGTAGTCATGATTGAGTATGGCAGTAATATTCTTGAGTTTGCTTTCACTGCAAAGTGGTTCTTGTTGCATGTGTCATAGACACATGTGTTTTTGCACCTCTCAGTTCTTTGACTAACCCTAACCCATGAAAGTTCCATTTCTCGTCACCTGGTTTGATTGTAGAATCCACAAGGTACAAGCTAGCTCTGAATGGATTTTCAAAAATAATTGGAACTTCCACCAAGCGCTTCACACATCACTTGGTCATTTTCGCAGGATAAATCTCTTAGTTTCTTATGGATAATCCTAGTTTCAGTTGGCATATTGAAATCATGTATAACAAAAATGTCAGAAGATTTGGCAAAATCAAATTTAGGTAAAGCAATGGTAAGAAGTGACCCAAATTTAAAAAAAAGAAGATTTGTGCATCATTGTGGGTACAGGTCAAAGTGGAATTTTTTACCTATGGATCATGCCTACTATAGGTTTTGGGCTCTCATACGAAGATGATGGTCGAAAAAGTGGAAATAGGGTGCCAAAGAACGATTTCACATTCTCATAAATATGCATGTGTTCATGAACTTTCAACCTCAACATACCTCGAACCACCATGTGGACTACCAAATAAACACCAAGTAAACATTATTAAGAATGCATGAAGATTCATAAGTGTGTGCATGCTTTAGGAACATTCACACATTCCTATGATGTTAAATTAGACAAAAAACCATGGCTAATCCATTGATACCAACATATTGTTCCCTATATTTTAGGGGTTATTGAGAAAATTAAGGAGAAAAGTTTGAGAGATTCATAAATCATTGTAGGAATCTACTAACATGGTCATAAATTGGCTCTAGATAATAATTTTGATTGTATTTTATTTCTTTTTTATTTCATAATTTTTTTAAATTATAAAAAATAAATATAAATTTACTTTTCCCTTATTAAATGGAATCATACTTAATTAACGAGTCTAAAGAAAACCTAAACCCAACATCACCATATGAATACACACCAAACCCCAACCTAAAACCAACAAACATAAACATTGAAATTGGTAGAGGGTTGAGGTCTCTAAGAACAATTATTAAAGAATTAAAATAAACACTACAAAACCCTCACGACTGTCGCTAGCCACATACTTAGAAACCATTGTTACTTCTATTACAAATGATAAAGGCTACTTAACACACATTTCTAATTGTAGGGCCATAATGTTTTGTAATGGCCCCGATCGTTACGACACAAAAATGATGTACATCAGGCAATTTTTTTTTAAAGCATTAGGAAAATAATGTCAACAATAAAATCATAGAAACATAACTCGATGACATCATAATGAATGAATTACACTTGACACATCATCGTAATCAATCACGTCGCAACTGACACATCCATAATTTAGTAACGACATATAATCAACCATCATCATAAATGAACGGCAACATAAAGTAACAACATCACCCGCTGCTCATCACATATATGAATAACAATGCAATCAATGCACCAACGAAGGATAGTGACGGATAAACATAAATGGAATATTATATTAGCACATCAAGCTTGGATCAAATTAAGACAACACTCATCAGATAAATATTATAAAATGACTACCCGCCCATCCTACCCTGCAAGGTTAGGACCTCCAGGACATATAAGAAATGCTCAAGCCTAGGTTCCCATCGATTTTGACCATTTAAGGTATTAGGGCTGGCGATTGTTCTGAGGAACAAGGAGTTGTCTACATCCCACCCTCCACAATCAAGTCCAAGCCGACTTAGCTAAATAACATCATCAACTATCATCCAGGTGCAAAGTCATTCTAATAAACCAACACATGTAACATAAAATTCCATGGCGCAAGAGAACTAAAATACTAAATCCATCTAGCAACGACATAAGCCGAGGCACAATAATCTACTTATTTAAATTTTTAGGCATGAACAAACATCTCCTTAACTTCCAGGCATGTGATTAAATCATTCATCAAATTACAATAATTAACATCATTATCAAGGTAATCACATGATCCATTTTCCAGATTAACGTATTCACTTATTTATCATTGTGCGCAAACAATACAATCATAAGGAAATCATACCGCAACATGGTGACAAGTGCATTACTAAACTAAGTTGTAAACACTTATGCATCAACTTAGATCATAGCGCAAGCAACCTAACACCTATTCATCAACATCATCCAAGGCACAAGATAAAGAAATTCCACACCATCATACATGACATAAAATCCATTGCGCAAGAAGTTAAAAAATCTTTGACCATCATACATTGTATGAAATCCATTAATGAAGGAAATCTAATAACAATCAATCTATTTCAACGACGCAAGGTAAATTCATTCATTACATTTTATCACGCAATGGTCTAAGATCTAACCATCATAAAAATCCATGAGCGCAAGAAGTAAATAACCAACAACCATTCATTGCATTGACAATTCATTGCGTGCAAGAAGAAAAATCTAAACATTATACAGTACCTCCTTCAATACCTTAGATTTTCATACGCACAAGAAATAAACTAAGTTTAAAACCATCATTGAAGAACAACTAAATAAACTAAATAACTAAACATCTAAAACCATCATTCAATACATTAAATTCATGCGTGCAAGAAATAAACTAAATCTAAGCGAACATGCATCCACATCATCTATTTCACAAGAGAACCCAAGCCTTTTTATTCCAAGGCGCAAAAGAAATCTAATATCGTAATTGATCTTACTATTAAATGATTACAAGGTGCTAAGGAAATCTAAAAGTATTTAACTATCATTATCACATACAATCCATTTGCACAAGAGACTCAAGTGCTTTGCTTAACCACTCCTCTATGAAAATTTACTAAAACAACATCAATAATGACCCTTCATCATAAATAGTTAATAAAAACCGACATTTAATAATGGACATAATTATAAACATTTAATAATAACCAAACATTAATAACGCTTATAAAACATTAATATTAACCATTCATCATAACAGTTAATTAAATAGACATTAATGATGAACATTAATAAACGCTTATGCAACCATTAAAATAAGAATTCATTTAAAAATTTAATAAAAGGAAACATTTAAAGTTGAGCATTTATTATAAGATTACATTAATGATGAACATTATTATAAGATTTCATAATAATATTAATAAATCAAGGAAACACAAAAAAAAAACACAGAGGTAGCATGCCCCTATGTTGGGTGTTTTTCTTTCTCACACACAGAGTTTAATCACATCAAATAAACAAGGATAGACACAACGAAAACACGGAGGAAACATTCCCCTATGCTGGGCATTTTTCTTTCTCACAGACATAGTTTATTCACATTAATAAAACTAGGAAACACACAACAAAAACGTTGAGGCAACATGCCCCTATGCTTGGCGGTTTTTTCTCACACGCAGAGTCTTTTGACATAAAAAATAAACAAGGAACTACACAACAAAAAAGCAGAGGAAACATGCCCCTATCCTGGCATTTTTCTTGCTCACACACAGAGTTTAATCACATCAAAATAAACAAGGAAAGGCACAAAAAAAAATGCAAAGGAAACATTCCCCTATGTTGGGCATATTGTTTTACTCACACGCAAAGTTTTTTCACATCAAAATAAACAAGGAAATACATAGAAAAACTATAGAGGCAACATCCCCCTATGTTGGGCGTTTTCCTTGCTCACACACATAGTTTAATCACATCAAAATAAACAAGGAAGAAACGGTAAAAACTTAGAGGAGACACGCCCCTATGCTGGGCGTTTTTCCTTTCTCACATGCAGAGATTAATCACATCAAAATAAATAAGGAAGACACAACAAAAGCATAGAGGAGACATGCCCCTATGCTGGGATTTTTTCTTGCTCACACACAGAGTTTAATCACATCAAAATAAACAAGGAAGAGACAACAAAAATGCATAGGAGACACACCCCTATGCTGGGATTTTTTCCTTGCTCACATGCACAGTTTATTCACATTAATAAAAAAAGTAAAGACACAACAAAAACACAAAGACAACATGCCCCTATGTTGGGTGTTTTTCCTTTCTCACATGCAAAGCTTATTCACAATAATAAAACAAGTAAAGACACAACAAAATGACAGAGGCCACATGCCCCTATGTTGGGCATTTTTCTTTCTCACACGCAGAGTTTATTCACATTAATAAAACAAGGAAAGACTCAGCAAAAACTAAGAGAGGGACTATGCCCAACCATATCAGACAACCATTACAAATCCATCAAAAATAAATCTATGTACACTTATAACTAATTTACAACTGCAACTTAAAAAAATGTGTACTGTAATCCAACTGACAGCTTACTTATGTTCTTCAGCTACTGACGAACCTCCTCACTCCTGCTTGTTAATCGTTGAGACCTCAACGATACCTCCCATCCAATGCTAGGGGTACTCTTCTCCCCCCTAATCCCCCTAATCCACAAAGGGGCCACACCCACAAACTAGAGAAAGCTAGCTCCCATCTCATCTCGTAAGCTCAAGCTACCACTCTCTATCCGAGATGGGTGTCCCAAATCCCACAAGAAAAATCAGTGAAGAGAAAAATCCGGCAACTAACCTTACGCATACCATTCGTGATCCAATCCCCTTCTTTGTCATTTCTTTTATAGATTTCTTCTTAGTGACACTTCCATTTGCACATTAAATTCATTTTATTAAAAATTAATTAGCAAAAATTCACCCCCATACACTTATCACCCGATCCCTTAGTTGCACCAAAATTTCATTTAATTAATTAAATTAATTTTCCAATTTCCCTCACCCACCTAAAAGAGTTCCTAAAAACACTCTTTGATGTCCCTTTATTATCTCACATTCCCTTAATGACTGACGCCTTTCTTAAAGCTTAGTCGAGTTCTAATTTGGAAACTTCTCTAGACTAGATTCCCTTCTATGTTCCACATTCCTTTTGCATTTAATTTTCCCCTTTTTGTCTAAGTTCTAAATTAACAAGTTTTGCACATAACCAACAATTAAATTTGTGATAAATTCTTTCTCCTTTAAATTTTAAATTGATTTTTCTTCATCCCCCCTTTATTAATAGATTAATTAGTTTTAGTTCTTATACCCCAATTAGACCTATTCTCTAATTTCAACTTGGCTTAGCAAAAAAATTTTTAAGGGAAATTTTATAATTACTAAACTTTACTCATACAACATTTATTTTAAGGCTGACCAAGTCAAAATAAGATATCATTTTCTAGGCACCTAGGTTCATTGAATCACCTGTGTTTTTAAAAAAAATAGCAGCGTGACCTTCAAGATGCACTACATTCTCCAAGTGTTCCTCACACCTTTATTCATGTTTCATTTATGCGACATGCCCTTCAAGACGCACTACGTGATCCAAGGGTGGCACTCTCCTTTTGATTGATTTTGGTAGATGTCCAACCCTTGGAGTCAAAACTCCGTCAGGCAACCCTGTGGGAGACTAAGGGCCTCTAAGGAATAATGACCCTACCTTATTACGCACCCCTTAGAATCTTCATGAGTGACTATCTCAGTCTGCCCTCATGGGATCCTGGATCTCTCGAACTAGTAGGTTGTGGAAGGGTTGCTGCCACACCTCTCCCTCAATATCTCTGGTTGTTGTGCATGGCCCCTTTACTCCTAATGTGAGTCTGATTAGTAAGAAATATTCAGCCTGCATCCATGAACGAAAACATGTTAGCGATTCATAAACAAAATCATAATATGCCCAGTCATATGTCACACATGTAATAACAAAGATACTCAAACCATATACAGTCCACTCCCTGACTCGATCTGGAGTCCAGGGAGTTCCATTGATGCCATCGACATTCTCAATCTATCAAGAGTCATACACACTCATGAGAAACCAATCAATAGCACCTATCTATACATAATAACATAACATAACATCATAATCCATAAGCGAAGCAGTCAATCATATAATGAATTGGATCACTTACACACAAGTGTCCTAAAAGAATAAGTCACATCAAGTGCACGCAAGACCGATATGTTACATGTTTAAATATTTTATCATATGGCTACAAAAAAACTAAGTTAGAGGCCTCAACATTTCAAAATAAGACTTAATGACATTGTTCATTGATTTGAAAACTGGATTACAACCACCGATCATAAAAAAAAATGTATTTGTATGGACTAGTGCACCTACCAACCACTTTTAGATAATTGGATGGATAGGTGGATTATGGTATTTAACAAGCCTCTTTTCAATAATAAGGAGGTTCCTTTGTATTTCCTTAAAAAATTGTGGGATAAATTTTCTTTAAGTCACCATGTCATCTACTTTGACATTCACAAATTCTAGTTGGTGGGTCGTGGGTATGCACATGATGGAAAAAATGCTAGTCGTGACTCATTTCTAGGTCCTCATCCTCTTAGGCTGAATCCTAAATCCCTTTCCTAACATCCTCCCATAGTAGAAAAGATTAGTAAGACCTAGTTATTTGTATCCACCTTAACCCATATCTTGTTGTAGCATAATGCATTCATACCATTATCCTGCCAGGAGGTACCTCCAGATAATGTTGGAGGGGGGGTTAGACCTTTAGGCCCTGCAAAAAAATCCGGCTAAGAGAGGCCACGTTGAAAGACTATGTGTTCCCATCCTAGTTCATTTTACCCTCACTTATGTTCAAGCTAAGGGAAAACTTGTTATGGGTCATTGGACGCCACCAAACATGAAAGTTTTATGGATTAGGTTAGTATCTTGATCATCTCTTTTTTCTTTATTGATTACACACACACACACACAATTTATTGTGGGATTTGTTTCTATATATAATCATATGATGCGTGCAATTTCTACACTTAGATAGCAAACCCTTGACACCTACATGTGCATACCTATTAGTTTCCACCTTTGATGTAGTGGTAGTAGTATCTTGCTCGTTCAGTGTAGCAGACACACAGGTAAGGTGGAATGAACAAATTATGAATTAAAATAGTTCTTCCTAAAATAAATTGTCATATGATTTCAGTCCATGTTTTAGATGCTTTTAGTTTTAATGTGCATGTGTTGCACAATGAATTCTAACGTGATATTTCTTAACCAAATATGTGCTTCAACTTTGTTGCAATAGTTATATTGTGGACTATAATTGCGTCCTTCATTTAATGTTTATATTCTCCTCTCCCCCTGAAAGATTTGGTTTCAAAATGAAGAATCATCGCATATTGATCATTTTCATTGCACCAAGTACCTCATTTTTTCCACAAACTTCATGAAAATTTCCTCCAACTCTTCCTTAGTTACATTGTCTTGGGATCTTGTCCTCAACATTTTTTTTTTTAATTTTCTTGTTTCTTTTTGAAAAGAATACAACAAGATAAAAAAATTGTTGAAGTTATCGTACCAACTTGTAGTGTTTGAGAATGCAAAATAGAACAATTATTGCAACTATGGAAATAACTAAAATATGTTAAAATATTAAGATACATAGGCAAGGAAAAATGATGGCATTTTCACACCCAAGGGTGTCTTGCACCTAAAAATTTTAGGAATGCAAGAAAATGTCTCCAATAAAAAAAACATCTACCCAACTACTAGTTGGATTTGTTCTTTCCACTTTCTCTACAACACTACCTAGAAAACAATGGAGATGTTTCTAAAAAAAATGTCTACCCAATATTCCTTCACTTTCTCGGAGTTGCAATTTATAGAAATAATATTTATATTATGATACCAAATGGTGCAAGGGTGGACATGATGACACCTTTTCCATTCATTCAATATCCAACAACTAACTAGAAGATAAATAAAGCAAGAAACATGAAGCCTTCATACAACTTCCTAACCTTTAATCAATGCAAAACAAGATGACATCCAATTAAACAAACACATAGCAACAAAAAATTGCAATTTAACACAAATTTTCATTATATTAACTTTGAAATTAAATTTACATTCCTACAAGCCTCTTAGGGACAATAATAACACAAAAACCATAGTTGGGCCAAGATCCCTTTCTTTCACAGGGTGATGATTAGTCTAAGTATCAACTAGTCTTACATCATTCAC
>SNQJ01S0032899.1:13446-23520 GCA_010110895.2 Picea sitchensis | reverse complement strand
AAGTGGATACAAAAGAAATTATTTAAATAATAAAGTTAATGGAGAAATTACTAAGTGGACAAGTGGTTAGAAGTGGGTTAGCCCTAAAATAAGGAAAGTGGTTTAAGAGATTTTAGAAGGTAAATAATAAAGTGAAGTGATGACTGTACTATAATTCAAAGTGGAAACAAAATAAAATAATAAAATAATAAATTTAATGGAGAAATTACTAAGTGGACAAGTGGTTGGGTTAACCCTAAAATAAGGAAAGTGAGTTAAGATGGTTAAAAGGTAGCCCCTTGAGGAAGCTACATGAAAGTATAAATAAGAGGAAAGACTCTCTCATTTTAATCACACTTCAGCATATTGAATATCTACAAGTGACTGAGGTAACCAAAGGATATCTAAGACGAATTTAAGAGGGAATGTGAAGTAAAGAAGGTCGAAATTGAAGGGAGGATAAATTCTTTTGATGATTCTTTCTATTTACATGACATCTCACCATTTTCACAATAATTTTTTTTCTAGAATGATTCAGACTGTGAAATTAGTAGGATGTTGAGGAAACATATCCATGTATCTGTGAAAATTGCAGCTTGTGGGTCGTTGTATTTTTGGAGTTACACTCCGTGGAAAATATGGTTTGTGGCTAGTCCCGAAACTAGTCTAAAACATGTGTTTCAGGTAAAAACGTCATAACTTCTTCATAACAGATACAAATTCAGAAATTTATTTGTTATATTAAAGTTGGTAGTATTCTATGTACCATTTTCAGATCCATATAACAAATATTTCATTCGAGGCACGCTCTACAAGTTCTCTCTCTAGAATAAGACAAAATTCAACAAGGTATGCCATTTTTGCTAGAACCCCTTTTATGAGAGGTTCCAAGTAGTGAAACCTGGAGGAAGTGCATAAAAGACACTGAAGAACAGTTTGTACCATTTTCAGATATTTATTCATTACAAGTACATATTTATTATTATTGCAAGTTAGGGTTCTTGACTAATCCAAAATTAGTCATGTGAGACTAAAGTAAAGTTTGATGAAAATGTTAGTCTCTTGTTGCTAAAGTGAAGGAAGGTTTACATGTATGTGATCATATACACCAGGTATATTACAAAGTTACAAATCAGATTTGGATGATGAAATTTATGAGGGCTTTTGGTTGAGGTAGATATTGGGTACATGGTTGAGACAAGTAGTTGATGAGTTGGCACATACATGAGGTGTATAGTTGATGATGTTGGTACATCTTGATGAGTCATAGTTTATGTGTATTTCATGCATGATTGGTACATATTTGGTGCATGGTTGATGCACTCATTCATGGTATAGGTTGAGGTACAGGTTGGTGCATGGTCGATGCACCTGTTTATGGTACAGGTTGATTACAGGTTATTTGGACAGGTTATTGTGACAGGCTATTTGTACAATTTTGGTGCATGGTTGACACATTTTTTTATGGTACAAGTTGAGGTACAGGTTGATGTATGGTACATGTTGGCACATATTTTTTGGTATAGGTTGTTACAGGTTGATTGACTGCAGGTTAGTGGTACAGGTTGTTACAATGGTATATCTCACAATGATAGTGTGACAGTGGTTCCATCATTCTACTTCTACATCAAGGAGGTTGGACGGGGCAAGGACAGGTGGTTGTAGCCACCTTTTGGTTGTATCCAGAGAATATAGGGGGTTGTAGCCTCTTCTGGTTGTATCTAGAAAATAAGGGAGTTGGAGCTTCCCTTGGGTTGTAGCCTGAGAAACTAGGGGGTTGGAGCCTCCTTCGAGTTGTAGCTGGAAAACAAAGTAAGTTGGTGCTTCCAATTAATATAATTCTTAAAGACATATAAGAAAAATCATTTCATGGTTTTCTCCCACTTTGGGTTTCCACGGGTGTACTATGTATGTATACAAATGCTCATTTGTTCATTTTTTTATTTACTCAAAAACTATTGGATGATAATGCTACATTGATTGAACACTTACATTTTATGGTTAAAAAGGATTAAATTGCTCTATTACTGATTCACCTCCCCTCTCAATATTCCAACAAGTGTATGCATGTTTTATTTTCTATATAGAAAATGGAAATTTGAATGTTCTATAATGTCTTTTGCACTATAGGCGACGTTGCTAGTAATTGCATTATGATTTCATTTTTTTAAGAGGATCTTAAGATCATTCATTTATGAATGTAATTTTAAAGACATATAAGAAAATCATTTCATGGTTTTCTCCCCATTTGGGTCTCCATGGTCGTACTATGTATACAAAAATGAATGCTCATTTGTTCATTTTTTATTTACCAACAACTATTGGATGATAATGCCACATTGGATTGAACACTTACATTTTATGGTTAAAAAGGAATAAATTGTTCTATTACTGATCCACCCCCTCTCAATAATCCAACAAGTGTATGCATGTTTTATTTTCTATATAGAAAATGGAAATTTGAATGTTCTATAATGTCTTTTGCACTATAGGCGACGTTGCTAGTAATTGCATTATGATTTCATTTTTTTAAGAGGATCTTAAGATCATTCATTGAATTTTTTTATTTTAAAACTACATTAATACTTGGTAGATTAATTTTTATGTAAATATTTAAGTTGATTATATATATATATATATATATATATATATATATATATATATATATATAATTAAACTTTGTTCAATTAATAGAAAATTAATCAACTATAGAAAGTGGAAACTCAAGTCTTTTTTCATCTTGGTGTGTTTCACCTTTTAAGAGAATATACAAAGAAACAACATTCTTAATTTTGTTTTCCACAATGAATCAACAAACTCACATAATGATGCTTTATAATTCAATCCAAGAAAACTCACCGCAGATGATATTGTAATTCACGAGCTTGTTTCCCTCCTCTAGACCCTCAAGTCTCTATTACACCTCCATACAAAAGTTATAAGAATCAAAACATGAAATTTAATAAANTTTTACAAAATGGCACATCATACCCAAGATACATAATGGTGCATCATGCCCAAACATGGAAGAATGGAATATATTTCCCTATATACAAAATGAAATTCAATGGTCATTCATTGACCACTTCCACCCTCTCCACTATCAAGATCATTTGCGAAGAAAATATTCATCCTCTTGCTCAAAGTGGAAACTCAAGTCTTTTTTCATCTTGGTGTGTTTCACCTTTTAAGAGAATATACAAAGAAACAACATTCTTAATTTTGTTTTCCACAATGAATCAACAAACTCACAGAATGATGCTTTATAATTCAATCCAAGAAAACTCACCGCAGATGATATTGTAATTCACGAGCTTGTTTCCCTCCTCTAGACCCTCAAGTCTCTATTACACCTCCATACAAAAGTTATAAGAATCAAAACATGAAATTTAATAAACAATTACTAAAATAAATTCCATTCATTCTACATAAAAAAAATAATCAATGAATGATCTCACCATGAATAACTCAGGAAATGGCATAGATTGGCTAGCAGGTGAAGTATTCAGTTATATAATATAATCAAAGGAAAAATATATTATAGGTTCAATTTCTATAGACACATTGGATGAATCAAGGGGGTATGCACGAGGATGAACTGGTCTAGACACAATGGATGAAATTTTGGGGGCTGCAGCAACTTGGACTGGTGGTTGGCGTATGGGTGTATCCATTATGGATGTATGGGATGGAAAATGTGGTGGGAATGGGTGGAGATAAACCTAAAGTACCCCAAGGGAGGAAAATGGTATCTAAAGTATTAGGGTAGAGTGGCCAATGATTAGACCTACCATGTATCCTAGGATAAATGATGTATGGAATGGGGGTAATGATGAATAGAAAAATGATGGTAGTGGTGACCCGACAAAAATGAACCAACCTGCACACACATATAGGATATTTTTATTATTACAAAAGAATGAAATTAAACCAAAATAAGATAAAAAAATTCCATAACAAAACAATATTTAACTTGACATAAGATACTTAGGAAGGGCGCAATATGTCCATCCTAAGTGGGCATGGTTCATCGCTCTATGAAACTACAACCTGTAAAAAAAAAAAACATTATAATTGATTTCTCATAAACAACATATAGAAACACAACAACTATCTTCTTAAACATGTACATCATGCATTTCTAAGATCCCTTCTACAAAAAAAGAGTGTATGAAAAAATTCCATCATATTTTATGAATACTTGATACAAGATAACTAGAAGGGCGGGTTTCTCAAAAGAAGACAAGTTAACTTTAGATTTTCATATAAATTTAATTATGGCCAATTTGAATTGAGATTTATTGGAATTCTTTGGTTAAAGACTAACCATCAAAGACTATGTCATTAGAAAGTTATTAATGGACAAATGGAAAATTTATTATAATCATCATAGAAACTTGGCCATAATAAAATGGGCAACAATAGTTTCCAAAGTGTAATGCAACATGAGGTACACTTTGATCTCAATGATAGGGGTTTCTTCAATATCCAATTTGATTACAATATTAACTTGGAGATTGTTGCCACTGAGAAATGATGGTTCCTTTTCTATGTTTTTTGGATGTTTCTTTGTGATACATGATTTCAGGTTGGGGATTACATTGTATAACATGAAATTCCTTTGAATTAGGTGCTAGGTTGGGGGGGGGGATCTATTATCATAAATTAATCACTTATTTCAACTTAAGTGCTAGGTTTGAGGGGTATCTATTATGATAATTTGTCCAAGGCTTTCATTCAACCTCATCCATTTTTGGCATACAAATTGGTGGGGGAAATCACAGTGAAAATAGAATCTTGGTTGATGTATTAATGCCCCATCAAACTCATGAGTAAACCAAGTTCAATATTCCAGGTTCAAGATTTTATTTTAGCAATATAGTTTAAGCCTTTGGAACAATTTTGAAATTAGACCCTCTAGTTTTGTGTAACAAGAACATAGGTGTTGTGAGTGTCAATGTTAAAAAAAAAGGGGAATAACAACTTTAGATATCGTACAATCCTAAAAGTTGAAAAATCCATGAAAAGTATTAGATTCAACTACAAGAATATAATTTTTAGATGTAGCATTTGACACGGGAAAAACAAATTTATACGAAATTAACAAACAATGAGATACAATTAATAACAATAAAAATGGTAGGATAGAGAGGGAAACCATTTATTGAGGCCAACTTAAAACAAGGAAAACAAACCCTACCTACTCGAGGCAACCATCCCAAAATTCCCTAGGACTTTAGCTAACTCCAATAGCCACCTCAAAATGAGAATGCATTATCAAAAAATGAAAATGGGGTAGTGAAAGTGTCAAATATGACACTATAATGACATAGTAAGCCAAAAGCGAGGCCACCCTTGTAACCAACTAGAACTATAAATACTAATATGTTTTGTGTACTTGATGCAAACATCCTTAGTACATATTACATTGTATGTACACGAGTTATTTTATGTGTACATGTTTAAATGATTTCATATGTTATATTTGTAAAAATAATTCTTTAATATAATAGGTTCTTGGCGACTTAATTAGTGACATAATTTTTAATTTAAGGTTTTTTCATCATTATTGTTATAAATAGAGGTTTCTCCCTTTTTCATATTTATCTCTCTTATCATTTTATCAATACAACCATATAGTTTATGGTATTTATTGGAGACATCTTCTTGCATTACTCAAATTTGTAGGTGGAAACAATCCTCACTTCTACATTTAACACAACCTTCCCATGTCCCTTTAGAATTCCTTTAATGTTTGTTGAATAGTATGGACGTCAATCACATGTTCTTATCCTTGTACAATTTTTTTTTGATTGAGAAGGAAGAATCAACATTTAACTTGGGTGAAGGCTAGTAGTGGTGAAGAGCACAATAGCCCAATTGTTCTACCTGTAAATCCCCATCATCAAATTTGTTGAAAAACATATGAATTTCCCTTTCTCATGAAGGATAGATTGTGAAATAGTGAATGATCTCTCATGAAATAGCCATCATGTACACATTCTTACTGATCATCTCTAAAGTGAAGGATATCCCTGCCCTCATTTCCATAGTTGGACGTGTATGAAAGCTTCAAGTGATGTTTCATGTGTATGTAAGATTCAAGAAATATTTAAATGGATGCACGTTTTACTTTAGAAGGGTAATTTAAACAAATAGACACTCATTATTAAATTTTAATAGTGTCTTGTAGAGCTCATTGACCTCTATCTTCAAGACACAATCCTTCACTTCCTCTAGAAATAATTCACTTTCACTAATTTTGTTGAATATGTTTGTTATTAATTAGATATGAAATACATTTCCCCCTAAGTTGACCATATTCCCTAGGATATTGAGAATATGGAAATAAAGATTTAGAAAAAAGTTACAAACACCACACACATTAAGGATCACCTCATTAAAGACCTCCTTCCACCACAAGTAAATTTTGTGTTTATAGTGAAGCATTGAGTATTCTCAATTAACCTTCAATTGGTTAGAAAGGGAAGCATAGTGTTTCCCTCACACTTTCCATGGTATTATCAATCAACCCTCAATTGGAAATAATGAGAAGGAGACTATTTCACTCACACTTTCCTCTTAAATAGACATGCCTCAAAGTCTAATTTGTTTTCTTCATCTTTTATGATTTCTTCAACTTCTTTGATGCCATACTTGCCACCACCTCTATCCTTAATAAAAATAAGATACTCAAAAAAATAAAATTCAAGGAGAAAGGATTGAATTCAACAAAAATCACTACATTGTTGAGCTCCCTCAAATAAACACTATGCTTGATTATCTCCAACAACGAAAGTGGAGCTTAAATTTTAATAGAAAGAAGAAAGCATTGGATTAGCAGAGAGAAAGTATATAACTTTCACAATATAGTATAAGAGGCATATCTTTTTCATAGTGGACAAAATTGAAGAAGAACCCATAGCCACTATGGGAAAGAACAATAATTGCAGCTAAGTTCCATGTAACTAGGGAACTCTATTATGTTTTTGGGTGAATGATGTAAGACTAGTTGATACTTAGACTAATCATCACCCTGTGAAAGAAAGGGATCTTGGCCCAACTATGGTTTTTGTGTTATTATTGTCCCTAAGAGGCTTGTAGGAATGTAAATTTAATTTCAAAGTTAATATAATGAAAATTTGTGTTAAATTGCAATTTTTTGTTGCTATGTGTTTGTTTAATTGGATGTCATCTTGTTTTGCATTGATTAAAGGTTAGGAAGTTGTATGAAGGCTTCATGTTTCTTGCTTTATTTATCTTCTAGTTAGTTGTTGGATATTGAATGAATGGAAAAGGTGTCATCATGTCCACCCTTGCACCATTTGGTATCATAATATAAATATTATTTCTATAAATTGCAACTCCGAGAAAGTGAAGGAATATTGGGTAGACATTTTTTTTAGAAACATCTCCATTGTTTTCTAGGTAGTGTTGTAGAGAAAGTGGAAAGAACAAATCCAACTAGTAGTTGGGTAGATGTTTTTTTTATTGGAGACATTTTCTTGCATTCCTAAAATTTTTAGGTGCAAGACACCCTTGGGTGTGAAAATGCCATCATTTTTCCTTGCCTATGTATCTTAATATTTTAACATATTTTAGTTATTTCCATAGTTGCAATAATTGTTCTATTTTGCATTCTCAAACACTACAAGTTGGTACGATAACTTCAACAATTTTTTTATCTTGTTGTATTCTTTTCAAAAAGAAACAAGAAAATTAAAAAAAAAAATGTTGAGGACAAGATCCCAAGACAATGTAACTAAGGAAGAGTTGGAGGAAATTTTCATGAAGTTTGTGGAAAAAATGAGGTACTTGGTGCAATGAAAATGATCAATATGCGATGATTCTTCATTTTGAAACCAAATCTTTCAGGGGGAGAGGAGAATATAAACATTAAATGAAGGACGCAATTATAGTCCACAATATAACTATTGCAACAAAGTTGAAGCACATATTTGGTTAAGAAATATCACGTTAGAATTCATTGTGCAACACATGCACATTAAAACTAAAAGCATCTAAAACATGGACTGAAATCATATGACAATTTATTTTAGGAAGAACTATTTTAATTCATAATTTGTTCATTCCACCTTACCTGTGTGTCTGCTACACTGAACGAGCAAGATACTACTACCACTACATCAAAGGTGGAAACTAATAGGTATGCACATGTAGGTGTCAAGGGTTTGCTATCTAAGTGTAGAAATTGCACGCATCATATGATTATATATAGAAACAAATCCCACAATAAATTGTGTGTGTGTGTGTGTAATCAATAAAGAAAAAAGAGATGATCAAGATACTAACCTAATCCATAAAACTTTCATGTTTGGTGGCGTCCAATGACCCATAACAAGTTTTCCCTTAGCTTGAACATAAGTGAGGGTAAAATGAACTAGGATGGGAACACATAGTCTTTCAACGTGGCCTCTCTTAGCCGGATTTTTTTGCAGGGCCTAAAGGTCTAACCCCCCCTCCAACATTATCTGGAGGTACCTCCTGGCAGGATAATGGTATGAATGCATTATGCTACAACAAGATATGGGTTAAGGTGGATACAAATAACTAGGTCTTACTAATCTTTTCTACTATGGGAGGATGTTAGGAAAGGGATTTAGGATTCAGCCTAAGAGGATGAGGACCTAGAAATGAGTCACGACTAGCATTTTTTCCATCATGTGCATACCCACGACCCACCAACTAGAATTTGTGAATGTCAAAGTAGATGACATGGTGACTTAAAGAAAATTTATCCCACAATTTTTTAAGGAAATACAAAGGAACCTCCTTATTATTGAAAAGAGGCTTGTTAAATACCATAATCCACCTATCCATCCAATTATCTAAAAGTGGTTGGTAGGTGCACTAGTCCATACAAATACATTTTTTTTTATGATCGGTGGTTGTAATCCAGTTTTCAAATCAATGAACAATGTCATTAAGTCTTATTTTGAAATGTTGAGGCCTCTAACTTAGTTTTTTTGTAGCCATATGATAAAATATTTAAACATGTAACATATCGGTCTTGCGTGCACTTGATGTGACTTATTCTTTTAGGACACTTGTGTGTAAGTGATCCAATTCATTATATGATTGACTGCTTCGCTTATGGATTATGATGTTATGTTATGTTATTATGTATAGATAGGTGCTATTGATTGGTTTCTCATGAGTGTGTATGACTCTTGATAGATTGAGAATGTCGATGGCATCAATGGAACTCCCTGGACTCCAGATCGAGTCAGGGAGTGGACTGTATATGGTTTGAGTATCTTTGTTATTACATGTGTGACATATGACTGGGCATATTATGATTTTGTTTATGAATCGCTAACATGTTTTCGTTCATGGATGCAGGCTGAATATTTCTTACTAATCAGACTCACATTAGGAGTAAAGGGGCCATGCACAACAACCAGAGATATTGAGGGAGAGGTGTGGCAGCAACCCTTCCACAACCTACTAGTTCGAGAGATCCAGGATCCCATGAGGGCAGACTGAGATAGTCACTCATGAAGATTCTAAGGGGTGCGTAATAAGGTAGGGTCATTATTCCTTAGAGGCCCTTAGTCTCCCACAGGGTTGCCTGACGGAGTTTTGACTCCAAGGGTTGGACATCTACCAAAATCAATCAAAAGGAGAGTGCCACCCTTGGATCACGTAGTGCGTCTTGAAGGGCATGTCGCATAAATGAAACATGAATAAAGGTGTGAGGAACACTTGGAGAATGTAGTGCATCTTGAAGGTCACGCTGCTATTTTTTTTAAAAACACAGGTGATTCAATGAACCTAGGTGCCTAGAAAATGATATCTTATTTTGACTTGGTCAGCCTTAAAATAAATGTTGTATGAGTAAAGTTTAGTAATTATAAAATTTCCCTTAAAAATTTTTTTGCTAAGCCAAGTTGAAATTAGAGAATAGGTCTAATTGGGGTATAAGAACTAAAACTAATTAATCTATTAATAAAGGGGGGATGAAGAAAAATCAATTTAAAATTTAAAGGAGAAAGAATTTATCACAAATTTAATTGTTGGTTATGTGCAAAACTTGTTAATTTAGAACTTAGACAAAAAGGGGAAAATTAAATG